>SAYR01012726.1:0-264974 GCA_004382745.1 Argopecten irradians irradians
GCATAAAATAAGCTATATGCATAGCTCGCATTTACTTTTACATGTACAAATAAGTGCTCAAAATGAATTTTAGAGTTACGCCTACAGTGCAGTAAAATATGTACATATGATCAAACCATGTAGCCGTGTTGTGGTATACAATTCCATATCACATTTTCCATAGTGTCATTAGTAAGTGTAGATTGGGCAAGTTATCATATTGACCTGCATAAGTCATAAAAGCAATGAATTTCAGTGTTTAAGTTATGTATGGTAGCTAATTTTTCAAACCTGTCATACATGTTTGTCTGTCAATTTGAATGATTTTCACAACTTAATTAGTTATAGCACATATAACTTTAACTAAAAGGAAAATAAAAACGTAATGCATTCCAACGGCAAGAGCATTACTTATTATATCTAAACAGTCAAGTCACCTAAACTAATCGTTTGGTCGGTGGTTTAGTTTTCACATCCTATTGATACATGAGATATGCAATGTGTAAAGGTTAGGGGGTCACCTGCCCGATCACATGGGTTTTCTCCGGGCACTCCGGGTTCCTCCCACATTAAGATCCCTCGTGCTCGATGTAAAATAAATAAAGTTTATATTATATGCAATGTGTTACGTGTGCGATAATTTTTGGGAGGCTGCAGTATGTTCGTATTGTGTCCTTGTAATTGTGAAACATACACGCAATACACCGCATACATGGGAGACCATCCTTACATGACCATAGCTGTTACTAGGACGTTAATTAATCAAACAAACATACTCCATTTTACAATGCTATCTCATTGCAGCACACTGTCAAATATATCGAACAACACACAACATTCTGTCACATTATAATATATATATAGTAAGAGCGGGCAAATTAAAGTGGAAACGGATAATTATATACTATTGTCATTATATGGGGAAAGTCGGATACGAAGTAAAGCGATTCCTTTGTTGGCTCGTGTTACTTACTTTAATCAATGTTTAATCAAGTTACGAACCATTTTTAGAATATGATAATTTTCGCTTCTTTCACTATAAGAAAACTGATCAATTAAATGCCGAACACGCGCCTTTCATTAGATAACGGGTGATATAAAGCCCTGATGATTGTGTTGTGTCGAAGATTAACGTAACATCTACATCGCACCCAATTAATGTTGAATAATGCAAATTATAACGTAATATCCGTTTATTTTTTGGTAACAATGTAATTCTCAACAGCAATGTGTGAATTCATTTTCACAGATTCCCCTAGTAAAAGGAATCTATGACTATTAGTATAGCGCACATTGATATAATCAACCAGTAGATTTATACTAAATCTAAATTTCACATGGAGGTTCTGCTTTTGTATCGCTAATGTGCGATCAATTAAATAATTGCTGAAATTATTACTATTTCCTTTAAAAATATTTATACTTTTTTCATTAAAAATATTTCTGAATTAGATTAAATATATTATACGATAACATATATTTACTTGCCCGATCCCTTGGAGCAGCTTATCTCCGAAGTCCTCACACAATACTAATATGTTAGTACACATCTTGAGAACTGGTGACTGTCTCGTTTCCAGGTTAAAGCACGGAAAACGTCCCGGTCATCCCGTGACAAAATGACTGATACAATGGACATCTTGTGATAGAAAGACTTTGGTCGCTAATTAATGCTAGAGTCGCAAAGTGTTGCCAATTTATTTGGTTGGTTGATTGTTTGTTTGTTCGTTTATTTCAACGTCCTATTAACAGCCTGGGTCATTTAAGGACGGCCTGCAATGTATGCAGTGTGTAGAGTGTGGGAAGTGCCAGGTGCGTGTTTTGGGAGACTGCGGTATGTTCGAGTTGTGTCTCCTTGTATAGTGGAACAGTTGCACTTTTTATAGTAATATATCACTGAAGCATGCCGCAGAATACACCAAGCAACTCACCCAACTCGGTCACATTTTACTGACAACGGGCGAACCAGTGGTTGGTTGATACTATTACAACTAGGCTCTGGACGAACATACTGCAGTCTCCACAAAAAACACACATCCATTGGAGCGCGGCCTTAAATGACACTGGCTGTTAATAGGACGTAAACATAATCAACTAATCAACCGATTAACAGTCTGTGTCATTTTAGGACGACCTCCCTCTCTCCTTAACAAAGATCAAAAACCCTGCAGGTAGGGCGTTAGAATTATATCTGCTGCCCCTATTGAATCATCGTAACAGGCGACTAAATTTAGGATATTATCTCTTCTCTCTTCTTCCTGTCTTACTTTCTTCTTCCTAACGTCTCCCTCGACACCAACTCAATTTTACTTTCAGGTGAGCGCTCGCCACTGTGAGGAAGGCTGTTTTTTCGGGAGACTGCGGTGTTTTCGTGTTGTGCCTCCTTGTAAAGTGGAACTCTTGCCATTTTTATAGTGGTATTAAATGAAGCATGCCACCGAAGACACCAAGCAACACATTCCACCCAGTTACATTAAACCGACAACGGGCAAATCAGTCGTCCCAATCCCTTAATTCTGAGCGCTTAGCAGGAACTGAGACTTATCACTTTTATAAACTATTGCGTTTCTCGGCCAGGGGACAGAACCCACAGAGTGAGCGCTCAACAGAAGGCAAAAAAATGATATTGTGTCCAGGGAGACATTAGGAGAACAAAGTTACTTAGGAAGAAGGGAAAAGGTAAGATCCTAAATTTACCAGTCTCCCAAAATACACCCACACATCATACACGCAACAAACTTCATACACGGCCTTCCATGTAAATTTAATCATACAAACAAACAGGCAAAAGGAACAAAATAAGTTGTTATAAAGAAACACAATAATATCATAATTTTAATCGTGTGAATGTCTATCTTTTGGAGGCTGCATGTATATGCAGGGGGTTGAGTGTGGGTGTCCTAAAACGGCCTTATCTGTTAATAGGACGAATTATAATTAAGAGTTATCACAGTGATCTATAGAGATAAGAACCAAGGTCCTTACTCCAGACCGACGTACTAACGTTATCAGTGGAACTATCTGGCTGACCTGGAAGTAAAACGTAACACACTATTATCTTAGTGAAAATCCGTTAAAATGTTGTAGTAAACTTGGGTTGGTATATCATATACTTACGTCCTTTTACCAATAAAACATACTTAAATTAGCTTAGATACTTGTTGAAAAGAATGTCATTTACACTGCCACTTATATAGCTTTAGGCAAGTTGTGACCAAATTAACAAACCTTCTACAGATACATGTCGATGTCGGTGCCAACAATTTACTAAGACGCAGTGATACATTTGAATAACTAGCTTCCTATTGTTATGTATGACACTAAATACATGTAGTTATGAGATAAGGGAGATAACTCCTATAGCTTTTTTTATCAATACATCCTATGAAGGTCATATCATTGATTTAGGTTATAGAACTTTCTAGAATATAATCATGTAATAAACAAATATGTTTGTAAACATTTGTTGATTTTAAGTAGAGATCTAGAATGATCTATTTCCAGAAAGTTATGTGTGTTTACTTGTTTACTGTTTTTAGTTAGATATTTTCTAGAAGTAGAAGGTTCTCCAATATTCTTGAATTACGGTTTAGCTATATATACTCCAGCTGTCCAAGGCTAATCAGAACTGTAATGACACCTGTAATAAGACATATCAAGAATTGTGCAGCACCATATAAGATTCTATTGGGAGAGCTATTGTGACTTTGTCTGTGGATTATTACAACACTTTGTGTGGATTTATTCAAATTGCCTGGAACTTTACAAATCATCTGTGGACATTCAATTTCCTTGTGGATTTGTGATTATTGTTAATTTGAAACCTGGAAGGATCAAGGATTATACCAGGACATTCGCATACAGATAAGTAACACTTTAAATCATCGTATTACTCTTGTACCACCACCAATTACTCTAGATATTGTAAACCATCTCTGTATAATATTGTATATATAATTAAATTGTGTTTTGAATTTAGCTGCTGGTTTCTCCTGTCTGTTATTCGTTAATGTAACAGAATTGGGGGCTCGTGTCCGAGATCGATATTCAATTTGTGAAACTACTACTTGAAAAATTAATTAAGAAATTTTCAAAATTTGTGTACAAACTTTGAGTTTACATTTGAAACCAACAGCTAGATAAATATGACTACTATGCAGGTAGAACAGTTTGTTAAAGCGCCATCCCTGGAAGTTCTTTTGCAAGTTACTAAGAAGGATTTATTGTTATTGAGTAAACATTTAGGCCTTACTATCAAAACTAATTTGAGGAAAGCTGAAATTAGGAATGTAATTATAAGATATTTTGTTGACAATGGCAAATTTGACTCTAGTGCATTAGATAGTATAGAGGAAACAGTCACTTCAGAAATCCAAATTAGACAAATGGAACTTGAACATGAAATGAAAATGAAACAAATAGAGAAAGAAATGAGAGAAAGAGAAATAGAAAAGGAGTTAAGAGAAAAAGAAATAGACAAAGAAAGAGAGTTAAGAGAAAAAGAAATTGAGAAAGAATTAAAAGAAAAGAGAGGAGATCAGATGTTAGAGCTAGAGAAGCAAAAAATTCAAGCTGAAAGAACTTAGAATTAAAGAATTAGAACTAGCTTCTCAAGACAGTTCAAGTAATCTAACTTTTAGGGGTTTACAAGGAAACAGAGGTTTTGATTGTCAGTAGAAACATTAGGTTAGTTCCTCCTTTTCAAGAGAAAGAAGTTGACAAGTATTTTCTGCATTTTGAGAAAATAGCTGACAGTATGAAATGGCCTGAAGATAAGCTTACAATGCTTCTTCAGAGTGTCTTGATTGGTAAAGCTAGAGACATTTATTCTTCTTTATCTGTAGATGAGATTTCAAATTACCAAGTAGTCAAGAAAGCTATTTTGAAAGCTTATGAGTTAGTTCCTGAGGCTTACCGCCACAGAAATTTCGAAAACTCGAGAAAGAGAGATGAACAAACTCATGTAGAATTTGCCAGAGAAAAGAACAATTAATTTAATAGGTGGTGTGATTCTAAAGAAATTGATGAGGATTTCGGTAAATTAGGCAATTATTGTTGATAGAGGAGTTTAAACGTTGTGCCACACAAACATAAAACTCATTTAGATGAGAGAAAAGTTGAAACACTTAGTGAAGGCAGCTACAATGGCTGATGATTACGCTCTCACCCACAAAGGCTCATTTGTTAAAAACAGTTCTCAAGACAAAAACAGTACCACAGGTACTAGTAAATTTGGTCAGCCTAGGAACCCAACCTTTAGTGGCCCTTCCAACGACAAACCTAAATTAGGTGATAAAACTAAGTCTGCTTCTAAAACAGATGATAGGGTAGGTGTGGGGTCTCCTTCTGGTCCTGTTTGTAATTACTGCAAGAAAGTAGGGCATGTTATGTCTGAATGTTATTCTCTCCAGCGTAAGGAGCAAAGGCGTAAAAAGTCAGTTCCTTCTGTGTTAGCTATGTCAAAGCCTAGTCAGAAACTTAGTGATATTGTGGAAGATTCTAAAGTTGAGATTAAGAGCTCAGAGTCTGATAGCGTCTTGGAGAAGTACTCTCCCTTCATTTCTGAAGGTTTTGTTTCACTTACTAGTGATATTACCAACTTGAAACCTGTGAAGATTTTGCGAGATACTGGGGCTTCTCATTCTTTGATATTAGATGGCGTAGTGCCTTTGTCTGAGGAGACCTCATCTGGTAGTAGTGTTTTGCTTCAAGGTGTAGAGTTAGGTTTTGTTAATGTGCCTCTCCATTGTGTTTATTTAAAGTCAAGTTTGGTTACTGGGCCTGTCACCATTGGTGTTAGACCGGAACTTCCCATAGAGGGCGTGTCGCTCATTTTAGGCAATGACTTGGCTGGAGAGAAAGTTAGAGTAGATCCCTTAGTGTCCAGTATTCAGATAAAACAGATGATGCTGAGAACTATTCAAACAGGAATTTCCTGGTATTTTCCCTTCTTGTGCTGTATCCTCGTTCAATGAGTAAGAAGGTTTCTGATGTTGCAAGTAGTTGAGGATCATTATAGTCCAGGGTTAGGTGACACTTTCTTGGCTCATGATATAGAGGATGTCGGGAGCAAGTGTGATCTTTTGAGCAATCCTGTAGACTTTGATAGTGATAGAGTTGTTCCTAACAAGGGTACTTCTTTGTCTGACATGATGAGTAAATCATCTTTGTCTAGAGAGGAGCTTATAGTAGAACAGGAGAAAGATCCTGAAATCTCCTTATTGTGTAATCGAGCTTTGAGTGAGGAGAGGCTGAGAAAGTCCCGGTTTGTTACTTCCGTCAGTCAGGTGTGTTGATGCGCAAGTGGCGCCCCCCTGATGTGTCTCCCGAGGAAGACTGGAAGGTTGTCAATCAAATAGTTGTCCCACCGGAGGTATAGGCAAGATATTCTAAGTTTGTCTCATGACGTACCTATGGCAGGGCATCTAGGTGTGACCAAGACTTATAAACAGGATCTTAGATCACTTCTTTTGGCCCAAGTTGAAACGGGATGTGGCTGATTTTTGTAGGTCTTGTCATACTTGTCAGGTGGTAGGGAAAACTAATCAGAAAAATCCCTGTTGCACCTTTGCACCCCCATTCCAGCATTTGAGGAACCATTTAGTAGAGTCATTATAGACTGCGTAGGTCCTCTACCCAAAACTAAGTCTGGGAATGAGTATCTTTTAACTATTATGTGTGCTTCCACAACGCTTTCCTGAAGCCATTCCACTCAGGAATAATTAAAGCCCCTAACATAGTCAAGGCTTTGGTTAAATTCTTTACATTGGTTGGTCTTCCAAAAGCTGTCCAATCGGACCAGGGTTCGAAATTTCATGTCTGGTATTTTTCACAAGTCATGTACCAGCTCCAGATCAAGCAGTATAAGTCTAGTGCTTATCATCCAGAGTCTCAGGGTGCTTTAGAACGTTTTCATCAGACATTGAAGAATATGATGAGATCTTATTGTTTTAAAACAAAAGAGGATTGGGACGAAGGTATACACATGTTTGTTGTTTGGCGTTAGAGAATCTGTACAAGATCTCTTGGCTTCAGTCTCTTTGAACTTGTGTTTGGACATACTGTACGTGGTCCTTTTGAAAATTTTGAAAGACAAAAATTTTGGACGAAGATTCTAAAGTGAATCTCTTAGAGTATGTATCTAACTTTAAGCAAAGGTTGACAAGGGCATGTGAACTGGCAAAAGAAAATTTGGCCGTTACTCAAACCAAAATGAAAACATGGTATGATAAAGATGCCCGTGCAAGAAGTTTTGATCCAGGTGACAAAATTTTGGCTCTATTACCAATACCGGGTCAGCCTTTGCAAGCTAGATATTTTGGACCTTATGTTTGTTGAGAAAAAGGTCGATGATGTTAACTACATTGTACAAACTCCAGGGAGGCGCAAGAAAACTCAATTATGTCATGTTAATATGCTTAAGAAATATGTAGATAAGAAGAGAGCAAGACCTCTCAACCTATTGCTACTTTTGGCCTCTGTACCATCACAAAGTGAAAGTACAGCTGATATTTGTAAATTAGACTTAGATGGTGGTGTACAAGATGTAGGTTTAGACTGTGGTGTTAAGTTACGGAATTCAGAAATGTGCTCGCGAACTTGGACAAGAAACTGTGTCATCTATCAGAAAAGGAACGCAATGAACTGAAAGATTTGATACTTGAGTTTAAACATTTGTTTCCGGATACACCAGGCAAACCAGATGCTATCTATCATGACGTGGATGTAGGCGATGCGCCACCTGTCAAGCAACATCCTTACCGTGTCAATCCTTTGAAAGAAGAACACTTAAAGAAAGAAATTCAATACATGTTGGACAATGATATTATTGAACCAAGCAAAAGTGAATGGAGCTCTCCATGTGTTCTGGTGCCAAAGCCAGACAAGACATACCGGTTCTGTACCGACTTCAGAAAAGTAAACTCTGTCAGTAAAACAGACTCTTATCCAATTCCAAGGATTGACTCGTGTATTGACAAAGTTGGCAAAGCCAAGTATGTTAGCAAGTTTGACCTGTTGAGAGGATATTGGCAGGTGCCATTAACAGAAAGAGCTAAAGAAGTGTCGGCATTTGTAACCTCACAAGGTTTGTACCAGTACAAAGTTATGCCGTTTGGTATGAAGAATGCCCCGGCAACATTTCAACGTCTTCTTAACAGCGTGATATCAGACCTTGAAGGCTGTGATGGATACATCGATGACGTCATCAACTACCACGACACGTGGGAAGACCATCTACGTGGGATTCGTGAATTCTTCGAAAGACTCACCTACCATGAAATTGATTGTAAACTTATTGGAAATGTGAATTTTGGTCATGCAACTGTTGAATTTTTAGGCCATGTTGTAGGACAGGGGCAGGTTAAACCTGTTCAGGCCAAAGTAGAATCAATTATAGATTTTCCAACTCCTGGAGGCAAGAGAGAGCTGATGAGATTTCTTGGTATGGCTGGATACTACAGAAAATTTTGTCAAAATTTCTCTGTTATAGCAGCTCCACTTACTGCTTTGTTAAAGAAAAATGTCAAATTTGTTTGGTCAGACGAATGTAAGTCTGCATTTGAGAAATTGAAAGCCATACTATCAAACTCACCAGTTCTGACTGCTCCAGATTTTAATAAACAGTTTAAACTGTTTGTTGACGCCAGCGATGTAGGTGTTGGTGCTGTTTTGATGCAAGAAGGTACTGAAAAAATTGACCATCCAATTTGTTATTTCTCGAAAAAGTTTGACAAACACCAGAGAAATTATTCCTACATTGAGAAAGAATGTTTAGCGTTGATTTTGGCCTTGAACCAATTTGATGTGTATCTCTGCACTACAGTTGTGCCTGTGTTGGTCTTCACCGACCACAACCCTTTGACATTCATTGGGAAAATGAAAAACAAAAACCAAAGAATTCTCAGGTGGAGTTTGACTTTGCAAGAATACAATCTTGACATCAAACATATCAAAGGGAAAGACAATATTCTAGCTGATGCTTTATCAAGGATTTAAATATGACTTAATATGTCAAGAAAGTTTCCTTTTCAAGAAAACTTTCTTTTCTTTAAGGAGGGGTGTGTTATGTATGACACTAAATACATGTAGTTATGAGATAAGGGAGATAACTCCTATAGCTTTTTTTATCAATACATCCTATGAAGGTCATATCATTGATTTAGGTTATAGAACTTTCTATAGATAAATCATGTATAAACAAATATGTTTGTAAACATGTTGATTTTAAGTAGAGATCTAGAATGATCTATTTCCAGAAAGTTATGTGTGTTTACTTGTTTACTGTTTTTAGTTAGATATTTCTAGAAGTAGAAGGTTCTCCAATATTCTTGAATTACGGTTTAGCTATATATACTCCAGCTGTCCAAGGCTAATCAGAACTGTAATGACACCTGTAATAAGACATATCAAGAATTGTGCAGCGCCATATAAGATTCTATTGGGAGAGCTATTGTGACTTTGTCTGTGGATTATTACAACACTTTGTGTGGATTTATTCAAATTGCCTGGAACTTTACAAATCATCTGTGGACATTCAATTTCCTTGTGGATTTGTGATTATTGTTAATTTGAAACCTGGAAGGATCAAGGATTATACCAGGACATTCGCATACAGATAAGTAACACTTAAAATCATCGTATTACTCTTGTACCACCACCAATTACTCTAGATATTGTAAACCATCTCTGTATAATATTGTATATATAATTAAATTGTGTTTTGAATTTAGCTGCTGGTTTCTCCTGTCTGTTATTCGTTAATGTAACACTATTAACAGCTTATATAGAGGTCATCCTATTGATAATGCATCTTGTATTTGTGGCAGCTCTGTTAAGACTATTTCTATTTTGTCAAAGATTTATAATCAAAAGACAACTTTTAATTGATTCTTTGTCTCAACTGCAAGTAGATATCCAACTAAATCTCAACTTAAACATTTACCTACATCTGATAAATAATATAAACTTGCTAACAACGGGAAGTAATCACCTCTGTCATTCTAAATTCTGCAATGGGCGCATACTTCGTACGCAGACAGATTTTGGCGAGAGATTTTATTTTTTCATTTCATAAGAAATTATACTGGATACATTTACACCATTTTTACAAACTTTAGCCATCCTTGCCCGACTGTTCACTTTAAAGCTATTAGTATTATTGAAGTAAATTTAATATATTGATTAATTAAACTGCATTGACACTATATTTACTCCTACTTTACCATTAACTGTATTATATATTTTGACGTGACTTTGCCCATAGACAGATGAAACCATGAATGTGAAGAATAAACCAATAACACAGAATAATCCAATTTCCTTTATGAACTAAATGTAAAAGTGAATATACATGCATATCAGATCTGTTAAAAAGAGAAAATAACATTAATTTTTATTTTGTCCTGATTTTTTGTAAGTTTCTTCTAGAACCATTCACAATATCTTAATGTACCATGTTATGACGTAATCTTACTTTGACGTCTTTGTACTATGAAGTCATGTTTTACAAATAAAAGAGTTCAAACCCCTGAAGACCGGCAAGAGCCGAGAAAGCGCTAGGACGGAAAAACTGTTTTATAGTTATGTTTTCTTTTTTTACTTATATTGTTTACTCCCTCAATTTGTTTGATTAATTAACGTCCTATTAACAGCTATGGTCATGCAAGGACGGCCTCCCATGTATGCGGTGTGTTGCGTGTATGTTGTGCGAGGTGAGTGTTTCGGGAGACTGCGGTATATTCATGTTGTGTCTTCTTGTATAGTGGAACTTTTGCCCTTTTTACAGTGCTATATCACTGAAGCATGCCGCCGAAGACACCAAGCAACACACCCCACCCGGTCACATTATAATGACAACGGGCGAACCAGTCGTCCCACCCCCTGTATGCTGAACGCTAAGCAGGAGCAGAAACTACCACTTTTACAGACTTTGGTGTGTCTCGGCCAGGGGACAGAACCCAGAGCCTTCCTCACAGGGGCGAACGCTCAACTCAAGGCCAAAAGTGAGGCGGTGCCAAGGGAGGCATTAGGAAGGATAAAGTCAGTTAGGAAGAATAGAAAAGATAAGATCCTAAATTTAGTCGCCTTTTACGATCATGCAATAGGAGCAGCAGGTACAATTCTAACGCCCTACCTGCAGGGCCATTACTCCCTCAATGTTGCTCACGAAGGTTTGAATGGAAACATTCGAGTTTAGAGCTTCAATAGGCACTCTTTCATAAGATACCGGTATACTAATTTTCGTCCGGAAACGGATAAACAAAATACGGAAATAAAATTACTGGAAAATATCTGCATTTTAATTTTTTATTAAAATCTTTACTTGTAATTTGAAAGATGCTATTACGGAAAATAGTCCATTTTTATCGGTATCACACAGAGCAAATATTCGAAAAAGCTGATGTATTTTCTGCTGAATTAGACAATATATATATTTCCATGCCACTTACATTTTGATAAAGACTGAAATTTAAAAACGCCTTTTCACATTTCCAGAATGCTCCCATGCTAGACAGTATCCAAACAGCCAAGCCGTACCCTAACAGCAGAGGAATACACCTGTGTTGTGTTTAGGGGATTTCAGGATGATAAGAAACAAGGCAGAGCAGCCATCTTGAAAACACATTTAGAACTTCTACTCAAGTTTTACCGGTGCGATTTGGCTGAAACTTGCATGAAATGGTCCTGACAAAGTCTTGATATTTTTCGGGTCGATCAGAAATCCAACATAGCCGCCATTTTGAAAACATATTTTGAACTTCTCATGTTCTACTGCTGCGATTTGGCTGAAACTTGCATGAAATCATTCTGACATGGTCCCGACAAGTGTTTTTTTCCGGGTCGATCCAAATTTCAAAATGGTTGCCACAGCCGCCATCTTCAAAACATATTTAGAACTTCTTTTCAAGTTCTACTTCAGCGATTTGGCTGAAACTTGCATCAAATGATCCTGACATGGTCCCGACAAGGTTTTGGTCAAATTCCAAAATGACTGCCACAGCCGCCATCTTGAAAACACATTTAGAACTTCTTCTAAAGTCCTACTGGTGCGATTTGGCTTAAACCTACATGAAATGATCCTGAAATTGTCTCGACGAAGTGGTGTGATTTTTCGGGTAGATCCGAAATCCAAGATGGCCACCACAGCCGCCATCTTGAAAACATATTTTGAACTGGCTGAAACTTGCATGAAATGATCCTGACATGGTCCCGACATAGTGTTGTTATTTTTTGGGTCGATCCGTTTGTTTGTTTGATTAATTAACGTCCTATTACCACTATTGTCATGTAAGGACGGCCTCCCATGTATGGGAGACTGCGGTATATTCATATATCGTGGAACAGTTGCCGTTTTTATAGTGCTATATCACTGAATTATGTCACCCGAAGACTCCAAGCAGCACACCTCACATGGTCACATACTGACAACGGGCGAACCACTCCCTGTATGCTGAGCGCTAAGCAGGAGCAGAAACTACCACTTTTATAGACTTTGGTCTGTCTTGGCCAGGGGACAGAACCCAGAGCCTTCCTCACAGGGGCGAACGCTCAACACAAGGCCAAAATTGAGGCGGTGCCGAGGGAGGCGTTAGGAAAGATAAAGTCAGTTAGGAAGAATGGAAAAGATAAGATCCTAAATTTGGTCGCCTTTTACGATCATGCAATAGGGGCAGCAGGTACAATTCTAACGCCTTCGATTCGAAATCCAAGATGGCCGCCATTTGGCTGAAACTTGCATGAAATGATCTTGACATGGTCCCGACAAAGTGTTGTTATTTTTTGTGTTGATCCGAAATCAAAGATGGACGATATCTTGAAAACACATTTTGAACTTCTCAAGTTCTACTGGTGCGATTTGGCTGAAACTTGCATAAAATGACTTTGACAAGGTCCCGACAAAGTGTTATTATTTTTTCGGGTCGATCATGTTTGTTTGTTTGTTTGATTAATTAACGTCCTATTAACAGCTATGGTCATATAAGGACGGCCTCTCATGTATGCGGTGTGTTGTATGTGTGTTGTTTGAGATGTGTTTTGGGAGACTGCGGTATATTCATCGTGTGTCTTCTTGTATAGTGAAACTGTTGCCCCTTTTTATAGTATTATATCACTGAAGCATGCCGCCGAAGACATCAAGCAACATACCCAACCTGGTCACATTATACTGACAACGAGCGAACCAGTCGTCCCACTCCCTGTATGCTGAGCGCTTAGCAGGAGCAAAAACTACAACTTTTATAGACTTTTATACAATTCTAACGCCCTACCTGCATGGCAGGGAATGCAACATAAAACAGATGTATATCCATCGTCCGAAGATATCGGTGTTCAGGAGAAAAACATGTCGTACATACCTGAAACCTTGCAGTATTTCTTGACTAAAACCGTTCAAGGAAAAACCAAACTCAAGAGTTTCCTCATTATGACATGCAATTACACCAGAGTGTTCGACCAAGGCAAATTGCTTTCCCCATTGCAACTAGGCCTCGGACTACAAGTGCACAACCA
The DNA here is from genome assembly GCA_004382745.1 of Argopecten irradians irradians. Lineage (NCBI taxonomy): Eukaryota > Metazoa > Mollusca > Bivalvia > Pectinida > Pectinidae > Argopecten > Argopecten irradians. Next base: position 13,489 of record SAYR01012726.1, read on the forward strand.
GTTAGGATCATGTCATTGGTAAATACCGTGTTTGCCCTAGGTTTCAGTGTTTCATACTAAGAGGTTCAACGATTAGTTGAATGCAGCCTGAAAGCAAAACACTGAAGTTTGGTGATTTACAGATTGGAATTTCATTTACAATATTTAGCAGATAATATTGACCACAACTCATGTAATGTGGATGAAAGTGGCACATTTCACGGCATGAGTATTTTTGCAGCAGTAAAACTTTGAAAGAAGACCAGATATACTATCCCTCGACCGTCTGTTTCCCAAGATAATGTAAAGAGAACGGCTAACTTAGAAGTAAGATTTTATTACATCATGTCGACATCAGCAGTGGATAAAATATTTATTTCAAATCTGAAAATATTAAAGGTAAAACCAAAATTGGGGCATAAAACTGACCCGACGAGTTTTAGGCCAAAAGTTGTCGACAGTATCACCCGTCATTCATTCCCTTACTGGGTGCGATACTATATCCCGTATGCATGGTGTTGAAAAAGCACGAAAGCAGATGTATGGTGTTGGAAAAGCACGAAAGCAGATCTGCATCAAACAAACAAATCTTTGCCAACATGGTGTTGAAGAAACTCGGAACACAGTGACATGAGAGGAGGATTAGATGGAATCTGCTTTCGTTTGTTTGTTTTGTTTGATTAATCGACGTCCCATCAACGGCTATGGTCATGTCAGGACGGCCTCCACTGTATGCGACGCGTTGCGTGTATGTTGTGCGAGGTGCTTGTTTTGGGAGACTGCGGTATATCCATGTTGTGTCTTCTATAATGGAACTGTTGCCCTTTTTATAGTGGTATATCACTGAAGCATGCCACCGAAGACACAAAGCAACAAACCCCACCCCGTCACGTTAACTGACAACGGGCGAACCAGTCGTCCCACTCCATGTATGCTGAGCGCTAAGCAGGCGCAGAAACTACCACTTTTATAGACTTTGGTGTGTCTCGGCCAGGGGACAGAACCCAGAGCCTTCCTCCCAGGGGCAACGCTCATCTTAAGGCCAAAAGTGAGGTGGTGCCAAGGAAGGCATTAGGAAAGATAAATTCAGTAAGGAAGATAGAAAAGATAAGATCCTAAATTAAGTCGCCTTTTACGATCATGCAATATGGGCAGCAGGTACAATTCTAACGCCCTACCTGCAGGGCAAAGAAAACCTGGCAAAGTCAGGAGAGGAAATGAATAAAAACCCGAGTCTGCAGTGGTCAATGTATTGAGGATTAGGTCTACATGCGATAGAGTTTTCTCCAAAAAGGGTCTTCAATTTGTGTCAATTTACAGTCGCTATACTCATGACAACAACCTGTTCTTATTATTATAATCATAAATTGATATCTTTGCAGTTTTCAAAAAGAAATGGGAATTTTGTGATGTATATTTCTGTATTATAAACGTATTATGTGGCTTCAGTCGATGACCATAGTTAGGTGGTTAACAGTAGATTTGTACAATTTATGAAAATAAGGCCCATGCTTTAGCGGTGTATTCAGTATGCAAGTTTTGTCGGCGACATCGGATCTGTGAATAAATTGACTCAAAAATAGATACGATATGAAATATAGACTATCAGTCATCTACATGCTGTTTCATAGGAAAGTATGTTACACCTGTTGACCGATCGACATCGGCCCTGCAGGTAGGGCGTTAGAATTGTATTTGCTACCCCTATTGCATGATCGTAAAAGGCGACTAAATTTATGATATTATCTTTTCTCTTCTTCCTAACTGACTTTATCTTTCCTAATGCCTCCCTTGGCACCGCCTCACTTTTGGCCGCGAGTTGAGTGTTCGCCCCGTGAGGAAGGCTCTGGGTTCTGTCCCCTGGCTGAGACACAGCTATAAAAGTGGTAGTTTCTGCTCGTGCTCAGCATACAGGGAGTTGGTTCGCTGGTTGTCAGTATAATGTGACCAGGTGGGGTGTGTTGCTTGGTGTCTGCGGCGGCATGCTTCAGTGATATAGCACTATAATTTGTTTGTTTGTTTGTTTGATTTATTAACGTCCTATTAACAGCTATGGTCATGTAATGACGGGCTCCAATGTATGCGGTGTGTTGCGTGTATGTTGTGCGAGGTGAGTGTACTGGGAGACTGCGGTATGTTCGTGTTGTGTCTTCTTGTATAGTGGAACTGTTGCCCGTTTTATAGTGCTATATCACTGAAGCATGCCGCCGAAGACACCAAGCAACACACCCCACCCAGTCACATTATACTGACAACGGGCGAACCAGTCGTCCGACTCCCTGTATGCTGAACGCTAAGCAGGAGCAGAAACTACCACTTTTATAGACTTTGGTGTGTCTCGGCCAGGGGACAGAACCCAGAGCCTTCCTCACAGGGGCGAACGCTCAACTCAAGGCCAAAAGCGAGGCGGTGCCAAGGGAGGCATTAGGAAAGATAAAGTCAGTTAGGAAGAAGAGAAAAGATAAGATCCTAAATTTAGTCGCCTTTTACGATCATACAATAGGGGCAGCACAATTCTAACGCCCTACCTGCAGGGCCAGATATAGCACTATAAAAAGGGCAACAGTTCCTGTATACAATAAGACACAACACGAACATATTCAACATACCCAGTCTCATTTAATATGCACCTCGCACTTCACACACAGTATGCACTGTATACATGGGAGGCCTTCCTTTCATGAATAAAGTACTCGTGGTGAGTTACATCAAGTTCTTAAGTGTATATATTTACTTGTTTCCGAATCTCCAGTCACACAGCCCCTGGATCCATTCGCCAACTACCACTGCGCATGCGCTACACACACAACCACACACCAAACCGCTAGGCTTGGGGTGAAATATTAACCCCGGTAATAGTGACCCCCGGTAGAATCACTACACTCCTCCCAACTTTATAAATGAAGAAGCTTGCAGGTCTCCTCAGTAGGCATGCTTCACCATCAGGTCCATATGCGGTCACATGCTACTCTGCAAGTGTCGGAAATGGGGCAAGAAGCCTCCATGACCTAAACCTTCACTTACCTTATGTACCGAGCAAGAAGCTTCTGAGGTACATTCCGTAATCACTGAAGGTTCTTCACTGACAACCTACCACGGCAAGAAGCCATACTCTACAATGGTGTCTGTCTCATACCTCCACTCATTGCCTCTGTAACAGCCGCTGCTGTCCTCAGCAGTTTGTCCACTGTGGTTTGTAGAATCGGCGCAATCACCTCGGCAACCGAATAAAGCTGATTAGGAGCTGATCACTGCTGTCCAGGCTTGGGGAAATACGGAGAATATGTCTCCAGCAGGTTCCTATCCTGTCTCACTGCCTTCAAGGCTCGGGTCTGCGGGCCTGAGAAAGAGCTAACCAATCTTGTGAAGCCCAAATAAAGGTTTGGGAATACAGAGGACCACTTATCCAAGACATACTCGTCCCCACTGAAACAGTACAAGTGGATCCTCTGGTCTTTTGGCACTCCCTTCTTCACGAGGAGCATATAAGCTTCCGTCCCTTTGTCCCCGGCATTCCTCGACAGTGCAGTACCAACACATGCCTCTTCTTCACCAAACCAACCGCCTCATGGGCACAGTGTGGTCGAAACCTACCTCGCCGATCGCAGCAACTCGTGATAGCCAGGAGAGTTCATTTAACTGCTTAAACCAGGCATCCTCCTCGTCCAAGTTCCGGAAATGACACTTCGGGTGTAACCCGACTGCTACTACCATATCCTTGGGAAGGCCAAGAAGGTCAAGAAGGTTCCGTCCAGAGGGAAATGTAGTCGGGTCGCAGTACGAAGTACAGAAACCAATGAGGTATACCTCCTTGCCCATCTCTACATTTACTTTGTCCAGCACTTCACTGAATCCTTGGCCCTGCAGGTAGGGCGTTAGAATTGTACCTGCTGCCCCTATTGCATGATCGTAAAAGGCGACTAAATTTAGGATCTTATCTTTTCTCTTCTTCCTAACTGACGTTATCTTTCCTAATGCCTCCCTTGGCACCGCCTCACTTTTGGCCTTGAGTTGAGCGTTCGCCCCTGTGAGGAAGGCTCTGGGTTCTGTCCCCTGGCCGAGACACACCAAAGTCTATAAAAGTGGTAGTTTCTGCTCCTGCTTAGCGTTCAGCATACAGGGAGTCGGACGACTGGTTCGCCCGTTGTCGGTATAATGTGATTGGGTGGGGTGTGTTGCTTGGTGTCTTCGGCGGCATGCTTCAGTGATATAGCACTATAAAACGGGCAACAGTTCCACTATACAAGAAGACACAACACGAACATACCGCAGTCTCCCAGTACACTCACCTCGCACAACATACACGCAATACACCGCATACATGGGAGGCCGTCCTTTCATGACCATAGCTGTTAATAGGACGTTAATAAATCAAACAAACACTGAATCCTGCTCCTGGACTCATGGCCTTGATGGTTCGATCAATATGGAAATGAGAGTCTAAGGCAATTGGCCTTTCCACAGCCCTCAACATTCCTTTGGGAGCCGGGAAGGACTTCTTCCAGTACTCGCGTTCATCCGGCTCAATCCTGGTAGACATCAGCAGAATCGCCTTTCAGTGCAAGGGTACTGCCGGGGAGTTGATAGGATACAAGTGAAACCTGGAGGGGAGGGGCAAATAAAAAAACATGCAGAAGGCGGTCATAGACCTGGCGTGCACCTCGCTGACGTGGCTATTGTCGGCACATGACATCATGCCCTGCATGTTGACATAGGTTACCAGCTCATCCCATGTCCCCGGCCTAGCCATAAGCCATATACCGGCTTGACGAAGTGCCCTCTTCCGAAGATTCAGCACCTCCTTATCTTCAGAGGGTAGATCCTCAATGAAGATTCCGGGAACATGATACCGGAATGCGTGGCCTTCACATAAGTGTTGGGTGACTTGCACTCGGGTACCCAGCACAGTTTCTCTGTGTCATTCCTCCTCTTCTTTTTGACATAGCCAGAGGATCCACCTTCACGCTTCCTTGAGGAACATTTGATGGTGCCTCGGCTTGAGCTAGAAGCTCCTGTCTTTGAATGATCATATCTGGTCATTGGAGGATAATCCCGGGACTGTTTGCAATCCACATACCCATAAGAGTCCACCTTCCCGCCTCATTGAGAAATCCTTGCGGATGCCCTTGTGTGAGCTAGAAGCTCTTGTCTTTGAAGGATCCTCTATGGAAGGTCTGGCGTGTCTGCGATCACAGGAAACTCGATGATGCTCATCCCCGGCTCAGGAAGAGCGAGAAGCCTCGTTTCCCACTGATCCAGATATCTTCACCAACTCGGGTGCTGGAGTGTTCTGGCATGAAGCTAGAGTCTCCACTCTCTTTACCTGAAACAGGTCTGAGAGACATTCATCCAGGAGTGTCTCCACCGCTGTGTCTGCTTTAACTTGCTGCTTCCTTGGAGAGTCCAGTGTGCAAACCGCCATACTTGTTTCTGATGGCTCAGGGTTGCTAAGCAAAGCACCCTCGTAAGATTCAGACGGGCAAGAAGCCTCAGTCCTGATTATCCCGGTTTTCCTCTCCAAGGTGTCGTGCGACTGCAAACTGACATCCTTCACCATGTCCCCATAGCCAACTGGTCCAGAATATGCCTGTGACTCTCGCCGAAGAGACCGGACGACATGATGAACGTTGTTGTCTATCCACTCCGGATCAAGGATTTTGAAATCATGAAGACAACGAGCTGCAGACACCAGCCAATTCCTAATAGTCCTCTTCAGAGGCTGCCTTTATAGCAATCCCTTAGTTACATTAACCATCTTGGTCACAATGTCCGTTATTTCACTGGGATCATGGAAATGGATTCCCACTCTGGTCACAAAGTCCTGGGCCGGTTCGTACAGTGATTTTCGGGCACCCAATCCCTCCACTTGCTCAAGGAACTTTTGTTTGGGATCCATGTCTGCAAAAAACCAGAAACAATTTTGAGTTCTACTTTCCGATTCAACTGCATCTACTACACCGATACTTATCTATATCCAATGCATCAGTGGCAGAGATTTTTACACAAGAACCGTGGTACCATTCGTCGCAGAAATGAAGCGACCATTGCAGGGTTTACAGCACAAACAGTAGTTAGTCTCTTAGTCCTGGTTCTCTACAGGAACAACATCGTCCACAGGATTCGATCGGTAGGTGGTTATCCATGTCGACACTTAACGATCTCGACATGGCATCATTCTATAATGATTTGTGATGAAGACGGAGTTCCGGAGCTTGACTCGATACAGATATGCTGACAGCTTCTTAACAATAATTCCCGGGCATTTCCATGGGGACGATAATTTCTTGTATTTCCCTTTGACCACTGCCGTGTCTAGAAGATATACTAGGTCACTCCCCTAGTATTGCCGCTGCAGATTCCTTAAATCGTAATACTTCTTCCGTTGCTTAAGTGTGGCCTTAAGCTTCTCCCTGGCCACTTTGTGTGCCTCCTGCATTTTGTCTTGCAGACTAATTACATACTCATCAATCCCCTCAGACCTGACTGATGGGTTGGGAAACATTAGCTGAGCCGGCGTAGTAACCTCTCTTCCCAACATTAACCTATTTGGTGTGAACCCTTGTTGTATTTTTACTTTTGTAGTTTTGCGAGGTGGATGGAAAGATCGACAACTTTGTAAAATTGATTTGGTTTATTACACATATCAAATGTCAAACAATATAGACAATAATATAAACATACAAAATATCCTCAGCTCACACCATACACACCATAGTACGGAACAGAACAGCTATTAATGATATATATAGTTATATTCTAATTGATACTTATGAAACGTACCACTATGAAAAATCTAACAAATCGCTATACAGCTTATCCTATAATAAACTAACTAACCTACTGTCTAAAGAATCCCTAAAATGCGCTTGTACATTACGTACTCCACACTGAACTACTATATATACCTATCATTTCGCTTGTACATTACGTACTCCACGATTATCCTATCTAATAATTTTGTATTCCTAACCTATCCGAAAACTATCATATGTGCTTATACCTTACGTATTTCACACATTTATCCTAGCTAAACTAAACCTAAATAAATATCTAATAAATTCTAACAAATGCTTAAAGCTTATTAACTAATCGGCAACTAGAAATATACTAATAAAATTGTACCGAAGTACTTATGAAAAAATGCCTAAAGTTACCTTTCTATGCGAGTTGCCTCCCTTACGCTGTCTGCTGTTCTGAACCTCGAAAACCGTTACAGCTGCTTTTTATAGTAGAATTCACGTGCCACAATAGCAACAACAACAACAAATGCAATATAAAGATTTAACTTTACATATTCCTATGTAATAATTTACCATTTCAAAAATAACTACTATTTACAAAAGCACGATCCTTAGCATTTTATAATACTAAAAATAGCTCCCGATAACAACCGGAAGTATGACGTCATCAAGTAAATATACAAACTGACAACAGTTTACGGGAATGTTTAACAAACGTAATCGCGTACGATAGCCATCCTCACAGCATGAAGACAATATCTAGAAATTCCAAATACACGGTAATACTATTATTACATATCATATTAATCTAGTTTACATATAATTATAACCGATGAGATTTACAATCTGTAAATCTGTCCAGTATACACACGTACACTGACGTAAGTCTAGCTTGTAACTGATGATATTTACAATGTATAATCTGTCTAGTATACACACGTAAACTGACGTAATTATTCTAGCATTTTACATAACAATTACAAATTAACAAAGCCTAGTGAAATCCATTTTCACCACACATTCCCCCCTCTGGACCCTTTCGTCCCCGAAAGGTACAACAATGCTTTCCATATTATTCAATAAACTATTCAACTAGATATACATAAGTCTTATCTATATATAAATGTGTCTATATACATTTCATAGGGTAATTCTGACAAAACTGAATTCCCTCTGAAATTAACATGAGTAACGTCAATTGATAACATTTATCAGATATAAGAATCACAATTATTTTGTATTAAAAAATTGTACAACAGAACTGATTCTGGTCTATACCAATTCAGTAACTTCTCAAGAAAACAACTTTGATATAGATAACTTAATAATGAAAACCTCCCCCTTTCCTATAAAATTACTTGCTCTCAAACTCGTTCCACATCTCATCAAACCCATTTAATACACACTCACTCTTAGGTTCCAACTTCCTCTCCAATCTCTCTATATACTTCCCAAATCTTTCGTTCTCTCTTGCTCTCTTCCTCTTCACGCTCTCTAACTCTTCCTCCATCTTCTCCAATGTCCTCTTCAGTTTCGTCTCTGTCTCCGTCACTTTTCCTGTCTTTGGCTCTCCCTGGCTCTTGCTCTCCACTTCCACTATCTGTATATCTGACGCTTCGTCTTTCCCTATTTTGATGATGTATGGTGTTTTTGCTTCCAAAAAATACTTCTCATCCTCTGTGTGTTCGTTTCGTCTCTCCCTATGTTCTTGATATCCCGATACATGTTTATGCAATTCTTTTCTATTTAGCCCAACAAATCCACAAAGTAAACAGGCAAATGGGGCCTTCTCCATCGGTAGGTGATGTTGATAAAGGTGTATGTACGCACTCCTCTTTCTAGAAAATCTTTCAGGACACCGGGTGCACTGCATAGTGGACATAATCTGTAAAATATAGTATTTATTGATCTATTACATGAGCCCATTTTGGTAACTCGGTCATGTAACATCTTTTTAATTGATCATGGTGTACGTTTTCTTGTCGTGTTCTGTTCCGGATGGTATATACGGCTGAACTGAGGATGTTTGATATTATATACGGACCCGCCCATGGTGATTCGAGCTTCCGATGTCTAGGTTTAAATTTATATACTGTCTCTCCTATCTCATATCTGTTGTCCCTTATCCTACTATCATGACTCGTCTTCTGGCGTTCTGCTGCCTTTCCCAGATGGTCTCTAGCTATGCTATACATGGTCTCAAGTCGGTCACGCAGTTTCTGAATATATTGAGGGTAACTGGAATTATCTGCCACAGTTTTAGGGATAGGGTATAGGATGTTAATTGGTAAATGGACCTCTCTTCCCACCATCATCATCATCATCATATTTGGGCTGTATCCGGTTGCAGGGTGCCTCGTAGCTCTGTAGGCCGCCATCAATATAACCCTGTTGACCGGTTCACTGACGCCCTGATGGCTTCAGCAATTTGCTGAACATGCTCATCCCATCGGTTCTGCGACTTGCTTAGAAAGCAACGTACCGCATCCATCAAGTCCTGTTGAATCTCTCGACTTGTCCATTCGAGGATGGTCGGTAGGGTATTGTTCGGGACTTGTGAATTTGTAGAGCTTGACATAAAGCTTCAAACAACTTTCCCTCAAAATTTCGACCCTGGTCCGAGAAGAGATGTAGGGGCAGCCAAATCTCGAAAAGAATTCATTGGCTGCTGCCCGGGCTGTAACATCAGCCTTTTGTGATGGTAAAGGAATACATTCCACCCACTTAGTTAACTGATCCACCATCATTAGACAGTGCTCGTTTCCACTTGGCGTCTTAGGTAAGGGCCCTTAAAATCTATATGAACCCTTTCCATAGGTGTTCCTGCATGGTATTCTGTCATAGGAGCTTTACCGCAACATCTGTTCTTCTTCTTTCGGCTAAACAAGTCGCATGACAAGACGTTTGACTCCACATCTCGGGAGAGTCCAACCCAAAAGAATTTCTCCTTTAATTTGGCCTTCTTTCGAGCAACGCCCTGACGTGCCGCTGATAGAATGTCGTGGTGCAAATGTATTGTCCTTTCCCGGACTGGTACTACTAGTTCAAGATCCTTACTATCCAGTTTCTTCTTAAATAATACTCCGTTAGAAAGTAAAAATAGTTCCCTATTCAGCCAGTAGTACTTCTCCTCAGGCGAAGCCATAAACAAATAATTCTCCTGTGGTTCAACATTGTTTTTCAAGAACGCACAGAAGAACTGAAGTGTTAGATCTTTCTTTGTTCAACCTCCAATTCCTCCCAGTGACTCCAAGTCAAGAAGACTCTCAAACTGAGCGATGTCTTATTCAGTGTCGAGGCTAGATGATAGGTCTAGAAGACTCACATCATTCTGTTCATTTCCGCCATTCGCCTCAAAGTTTCTGCTCCCTGAAGTCTGACTCAAAGAGCCCAAACCCCCACATGGGTCCCACTCAACAGGCTTACTCGGGCCTGCAGAGACCTTGACAGAAGTTTCCTGTCCGGGATCTTGGTCCAAAAGACCGAAACCTTCAGTCCCACCCTCACTTTGATTCAGAGAACCCTGTGAGGATGTGTTATCTTGGAAACCGGCTAGGTCCTGCGGAGCAGCATCAGCTACCAGCTGATTTACATTCCCATCCGCATCAAACAGTAAGGATTGGCCAACGGTTTCATCACATGCATCATGTACATGTGGGTTTACTGCAGTCTCTTCCCCGCTCAATGAAGTACGGTTAAGATAACCCTTGATCCCTGGCGCCTCTTCAATGTCCTTCAACACTGGCTGTGACAGACCAACTGTATCGTCCACTTCCCTAATGAACTCTCCCCACTGACGGTCAGCTTTCCCTAGTGAACTCTCCCCACTGACGGTTAGCTTTCTCACAGTATTGGCATCCTCCACATGGCAATTTCTGTTAATAGGACGTTAATAAATCAAACAAACAAACAAACAAAGCAATTTGTCGGGGGTTATCCCGGCGATAAATGATGGACATGGCGTAAGCATATCCGGCAAGCGCGATAACGCATCTGCATTCACATGCTTTGCCTCAGCTCTGTGCTTCACAATCATGTGGTACTGGGAGAGCTCCTCCATCCACTTTGCCAATTGACCTTGAGGATCTTTGAACCGTAGTAGCCAAGTTAAACTTGAGTGGAAAGTATTTTTCCTTTTCTCATGTGTCAGAGAGAAACTCCCATAGGCGATGACTCTCTTATGGGTAATGGTAAAACCGGTGGTTCGGTTAACGCTTTCTTCACCCTCTCAAACGATTCCTGCTCACTTGGTCCCCAGTGAAACTCGTTCTTGCCCGTCAGGCCATACAGAGGTTGAGCAACTTCAGCGAAATTCCGGACAAAGGTCCGATGATAGTTAACGAACCCCAAAACAGCTCCACATCCTTTGAATTGATGGGAACCGGCCAATTCTTCACTATCTGGATATCCTTGTCCCCAATAGCAATGCTATTAGAATTGACAGTGCGTCCTAGGAACTCTACTTCCGGTTGGAATAGTACACACTTCCTAGGCTTCAGCTACATCCCATATTGACGAAACCGGGTCAACGATTCGGATATATTCTGCAAATGGTCCTCGAAGTTTTTCCCTAGGACTAGAATGTCATCTAAGAAGGCTAATACTGTCTTCCACGTCAACCCCCTCAGGATTAGCTTTACTACCCGTGAAAATGTTGCTGGTGCATTAGTAAGTCCGAATCCCATCCTCACATATTCAAAAAGACCATACTTGGTGAGGAATGCTGTCTTTTTTACGGTCAGCTTCACTGATCCTTACTTGCCAGCAGGCAGAGTTCGCATCCAGTTTCGAAAACCATAAACTTCCGGATAAAGTGTCCAGGCAATCCTCAATCAGGGGTGTCCTTAACAGTCAATTTATTCAAAGCACGATAATCTACGCACCATCTCACTGATCCATCTCTTTTCCTGATCAAGACTGGGAAACCGACTCCTGATTACACCTGCATCCAACATTTTCTTTAAGTGGGCCTCTTCTTCATCCACAAAACATGCGGGTGTCCTCCGCATCCGTTGTTTTATGGGCTTAGCCTCTCCAGTGTCTATTACATGTTCCAAGGCCGTGAAACTTCCTAAGTCAAATTCATCCTTGGCGAAGACATCCTGATACCGACCAAAAAGGGCCTTCAGTTGTTCACTCTGTTCGTCCGTTTGATGCTTAGATGACTCCTCAAACAAAAGTCTTAAGGTGGTCAGGTAAGTCCTCCTTGTTCCTCATTTGGCAGGTATTTACACGGCGCGGAAGGCAAGAAGTCTCCTCCGACTTCGCAAATTGATCCGTGTCGCCTTCTTTTACTACATGGTCAATTTCAAAGGCGTTCGCCACCACTGTCCCTCGTTTAAGGGTTTGAAATATGTCTCCAGGATTAACTAGACACACCACTGGTTCAGTGTTAGCCTTCCTGACTGTCCGTGGCATTATTACACCTAAGTCGTCCATTGGTTCCATGTAATAGTCACTCAGTGATGCATCCAGCTTTCCAGATACACGCACTACTGTGCTAGGTGGCAACACAACATTCCGGGTTAAAGTCACTCTTGTCACCACTGGTTTGCCCTCTCTGAACTTTATGTGCAAATGAACTCGGTCATCCCCTAACATGAGTGTCTGTCTTCATATCATGCACCGCACCCCAATGATGGAGTAAATCATGACCCAACAGCATGTCGTCTTTAATAGGCGCCACATAAACGCGTTCCTTATATTCCTGTCTTCCTAGCCTTAGCTGGACGGGTTCCAACTGAAACCCATTTAAGGCAGAGTCTTGATTAGCCATATCCATAACCGCTTTCCTCACCTTCTTTGGCTTTCTCTTTGGTATACTGAAGAGGAAAGAATAGATATTTCAGCACCAGTGTCCATACGTGCCTGTATATGCTGATTCCCAATGGTTATAGGTACAGAGGATGATCCCGCACAGACCCGATAAATGTTGAATTCATCTGCCTTTGGCTTCGCTCTATTGGTCTCTGTCCAGCTAGAAGCCGAAACAGTATCCAATTTGGGATCGGGGGAAGAACCCTCGATATGATTATCCGATGTGAAACTAGAAGTCCCGACAACAGACTCCTCCTTAGAAGTGCCAGAAGCCTCTGTCGGCGAGAGTGTATCAATCGACCTCTCTACTGGCTGTTGCTCAGGGGTTCGGCCGTCTTGCCTGAGCCCTCCTCGTTTAAATCTCTATTCTGTCGGGACTTTTTCCAGCTTCGACAATCTCTCTTGAAATGCCCCTTCTGCCTTCGTTTTATCCTTCATATCCTTACTCGAGCCTATTGACTTGGCCGCAGAACGACCCAGCGCCTATGGATATCATCAGGAGCCTTCTTGATCTCTTCAAGCTGATTGCTCTCAGAGGAGCCTGCAACGGCGTTTACCGAATAACGGTCCTCCTTCTTCTTGTCCACTGTCTGGGAGATGTACTGAAAATGCTTCACCGCATCCAGTGCTTGTCTGATTGACCTTGGCTTCTCCAGGCAGACGTGCTTGCCAGCATCCCGGTCCCAGCAGCCTTGACAAAACTTTGTTCTGATCTCCTTCCTACTATATTTCTCAGGGAGGTCCTTGACGGCAGGAGTGGCTAGCGTTAAGACTCGGTCCGCCCAGTCCTTTAAAGACTCCTCCTGGTCCTGAGTAGCTTGGTGAAATTTAGCTTTTGAAGTCTCTGTAAGCTCCATATCTCCAAAGCGTCCTTCCAGCATCCTCATCAGTTTTCTAAAGGAATAGTCCTCACCCTCCTGGGTAACGATGGTGAAGAAGTCTAGAGCCTTTCCCTCTGAACACCAGCTTAGATAATCCTTACTCTCCCCTTCTGTCCATCTTAAGACTGATCGATAACTCTCAAATTTTCTTTTGAAGGATAGCCAATTACTCTTACCATTAAATGAGAGAATTAAAAAAGAAATTACAAAATTTCCATTTTCTGAACCGCATGCTATAGAAACAGGACTCTAAACTCTATTAAAAACCCACATTTCACCAAAAACAATTTCTTCACTATGAAGCCGGTATTCAACCATTCACATTCAGTGGCTTATTCTAAGCTTTTTCTATATTTATGCAGTAATACAGAAATTACTTGCTAAATAAAAAAATAAAAACAATGGCTAGACTGTGCTACTGTGGTCTACTACCTGATACTATTTGGTATCGGGCCAGGTTTTTTTCCTATTTAAACTGACCACCGTTAAGCTCCATTTACTTTGGTCTTTTCATAAAAAGAATAATTCATCTATACAAATATAGCTATCCGTTGAGATTTAAGGCGATTTGCATACTATTAGAAAATGACGACAAGGACGGAAATTTGACGTTACTAAAGAGAAACTACTGAATTGACCCAAAATATGCATGCACGATAAAATGGATTGCTAGGGGTAGATAAATTATTTGTTTGTTGAAAAGACCACGGCAAGTGAGGCTTCTCGGTAGTAATATTTTGTAAGCAGTCAAATAAGAAATTACATGGCCCGATACCAAACGGTGTCAGCGAATTCTACGTTTCAATATAGCAGTGCGCTCTGGCCATGCTCTAGACATCTATCTGTCAAAATGTACAAGTCTGATGTCAAGGCCATGGTATATGCGGCAAGCATGCTGTATATTACGTGTATGAAGTGCATGGTGCGTGTTTTGGGGGCCTTCATTATGTACGTGTTGTACCTCCTGTAGAGCACTCTCTCCTCTGAGGTAGGCTCTTGGTTCTGTCCCATTGCAGAGACACACCAAAGTTTATAAAAGTGGTAGTTACTGCTTTTGCTGAGCGCTCAATATATAGATGGAGTTTGACGACAGGTTTGCCCATTGTCAGTATAACGTGACTGGTATGGGTGTGTTGACTGGTGTCTTCGGCGGCATGCTTCAGTGGTAAAGAACAGTAAAAAAGGGCAAGAGTTCCACTTTAAAATAAGACACAACACGAATATACCGCAGTCTCCCAAAACAGGCACCGCGCCCTTCAGGTAGGCCGTAAAAATTGATATATTCAATGTCTGCCAAAAAGTCCCACCTCCTTAGATACTGTCGCTACACACCCCAAATTTCATCAAAGATATCGACCACGATAAGGATATCAATAAATGTCAGAAAGTAAACTGACTTTTTAGGTCATCTGACCGAAGTGTCCGAATGACCTATTGTCATCATGCACTGTCCGTCGTTGTGCGCTGTGTGAATTTTTCATTCAAACGACTTTTTCTCAATAACCGAAAGGCCTAGGGTACGTATATTTGGCCTGTATCATGCTGGGATGAAGGACTACCAAGTTTCTTCAAATGAATGACCATGACCTTCATTCAAGCTCACAGAGGTAAAAAAAAACTAAAATCTTTAAACGACTTCTTCTCAAGACCCAGAAGGCCCAGGGTACTGATATTTGGCCTGTAGCATGTTGGGAGGAAGGGCTTCAAAGTTTGTTCAAGTGAATGACCTTTACCATCATTTAAGGTCACAGGGGTCAGATAGGCTAAAATTCCTTTAAACAACTTCTTGTGAATAACTAAGAGGCCTAGAGACCTGATATTGGGCCCGTAACATGCTTGGATGAAGGGCTATCAAGTTTATTCAAATGAATAACCTTGATCTTCATTCAAGATTACAGGGTCAAAAAAGCTAAAATCTTTTTAAAAAAACTTCTTCTCAAGAACCAGAAGGCCCAGGGTACTGATATTGGGTCAGCAGCATGCTGGAATGAAGTGCTACCAAGTTTGTTCAAGGTCACAGAGGTCATAAAGGCTAAAATCTTTAAACGACTTCTTCTCAAGATCGGAAATGCCCGGGATACTCATATTGGGCCGGCAGCATGCTGA
Organism: Argopecten irradians irradians; assembly: GCA_004382745.1. Lineage (NCBI taxonomy): Eukaryota > Metazoa > Mollusca > Bivalvia > Pectinida > Pectinidae > Argopecten > Argopecten irradians. The sequence continues at coordinate 29,012 of SAYR01012726.1, forward strand.
GATAAAGGGCTACCAAGTTTATTCAAATGAATGACATTCAATGTCACAAGGGTCAAATAGTCTAAAATCTTTAATCGACTTCTTTAGAATAACTAGGAGGCCTACAGACCTGATATTGGGCCTGTGACGTGCTGGGATGAAGGGCTACCAAGTATGTTCAAATGAATGACCTTGATCTTCATTCACGGCCACAGAGGTCAAATAGGCTGGAATCTTTAAACGACTACGTTGTGTTGTGCTAATAGTCAGATGATCGTTAAGGCCCATGGGCCTCTTGTTTTCTTTCCGCCAGACAGAAACACATTCTCATTTAGAAATATTTAATTTTGAAATCTTGGTTACAATTGTTTGGTCCTTGGTTTTGCCAATAAAGAACAGCTCGACGTATTTTCATTTTAAAGTGGCTTCATGTTATGTCTTTGTTAAGTGTCCCAGAAGATCTTGGACTATTCAAGTCACGGGCAAGTTTTTTAAGATGGCGCACGTGTCATATTTTGGCCAGTTCATAATTAGCGGACACCGTCGATTCAATCTGTCGATTTACCTGTGACGACCTTAATTGCAAGCCCACCCCGCTGGTACTTGTCAAAAGTGACCAGCCTTACCTGGCATACATCAGCAAGTGTTCATAGTCCTTGTATAAGAATGACTTTATCATCAACAGATGAAACGATTAACGTATATGCCTCGCATCCGCAAAACGGTATTGCTTTATTGACCAGACAGATATATTACATTAATGGGCGTGATACTACATTATGTAGGCATATTTATAAAAGCATAAACAACCACAACCAAGACGGACATTATTGTGGAATAATTCGTAAAACTTAATTTGATTTGAATCTACATTTATTTGTACAATATTATGAGTAAAAGTATTGATAATAAGCCTCTGTGATGATATTTTTCATGTGTAATTCATCTGAAATTTGCTTGTAGACTGGCGAGTTCCAAAATACAAAAAGATATAACATGAATATACTGCAGTCTTCCAAAACACGCACCGCGGATTTCATACTCTCTACACACCGCAAACATGGGAGGCCATCCTTACATAACCCATCCCGGTCACATTACACTGACAACGGGCGAAGCGGTGGTCAATGCGAGAACAAACTGCCACTTTATACAGTGTGGTGAGTTTCAGCCAAGGAACATTTCCAAGTTGTAACCAAGATTTCAAGAATAAAATTTCTAAATCAGAATGTATTTCTGTACCTCAGGGGCGAACGCTCAGCTGAAGGCCTAAAGTGAGGCGATGTCAGGGGAGACGTTACAAAGAAGAATGTCATTTTGGGAGAAGAGAATAGTTGATCTGAAATAAGGTCACCTTTTACGATCATGCAATAGGGGCATGAATGAAAAGCGATCAATTGATATTTCTAAAACGCACACGAGATTTCGCGATTTTTTTTGTTTGTTTGTTTGTTTGATTTATTAACGTCCTTTTAACAGCTATGGTCATGTAAGGACGGCCTCCCATGTATGCAGTGTGTTGCGTGTATGTTGTGCGAGGTGAGTGTACTGGGAGACTGCGGTATGTTCGTGTTGTGTCTTCTTGTATAGTGGAACTGTTGCCCTTTTTATAGTGCTATATCACTGAAGCATGCCGCCGAAGACACCAAGCAACACACCCCAACGTTTATTTGTTTGATAATGTGATATCTCTAGGACACTTTGTTACATAACGCTACATGTAGATATGTGATATCGCTGAATTTAGTGTAGCAATTTCTACGGTCAGCATGTGATTGAATGAGAAATAAAAGTAGTGGCCACACCAATGTTACATTGATTCAACTTGTTAATTTTTAATTTGTTATACAGATTGAAAAGTAATCATGTGACAACATACTTCCAACACATGTATGCGATCAATGTAAATGTACAATGTCATGTGTGTGCACTAAGTTGGAACAACTTTAAATTCATTTTATTGAAAACAAACAATATATTTCACAGTTAAAATTGTTTAATCTCTATCACATTATTACATAAATGTGACATCGTCTGTGGATGTATGTCAATACAACAGTTGTCATTCGTTATCACGCTTTGGCGAATGACAATACGGGCAGTGTCACTGTCGCCATCAAAATAACAGTTTATCAATCTGCGTACACTCATGTATACGGTGATCTCCAAAGGTACATCTAATAAAGTATCGATCAAAACATGATGATAGAGTTATTGTACAGATTCATGAGTTTGAATTAATAAACGCTTTTGAAAGATCAATTGAGTCTATGGTCATCTCCTTGAACACGTCCCGTTTCCATTTTCTCTAATTTAAAAGTAAAATATTGACCAAGTAACACAATGAAAGCTCGAGGCACAACTCTTTATTGTGATTTCAAATTCATTATCTGAACGTCCCTTTTGGCATCAACGTGCATTTTGTGAATATATATATAAAGCATTTATGGATTTATGCCCCTCCATTTGCGCTCACCATGACGACACAGCTTTCAATGCTTACTGATACAAAAATTTAAATCATTCTTTCAAAATATTTTTAATAAAATCGGGATTACAACAGCGGTATCAAAAACTTGTTCTTTAATTTGTACCCTTCTTGTTTTATTTATGATGCTCTGTGTAGTATGAAAGTGTGTTTCTTTGATTTTTTTAAGCATTGATGTCACTATTTTTATTTTATCGGGGCATAAAAAAAATTGTTTGCAAACTGTGTGAATCCGCGTAGCTTGCACACAATTTTTGTTTCATACCCCGATAAAATTTAATAATAGTGACATCAATACTTATAATTAATTTCATACTCTATTTGATAAAATGAAGTATGTTTAAATGTAACGTTATAATGGTTTTGCAAGGGATTCTTTTTTCCGAATCAATACGCAACGTCAATGTCTCCATTGTGACGTCACGATAACGTCGGGGTTTCGCGTCATTGTCGGATTTTTTTTCATAGTGGTATGCAAAAAAAATATTGGCCAATTAGAAAGCCAGATTTGGTATGAAAACAAAGAAAAATTAATTATATCCGATATGTTTGGTATGTTTATGGATCACTCGAGCGGTATCACAGTTCGCTCCTTTACGTTTTTTCCAGTACGAGTATCCACACTCGCATGTCAGCACCGTAACAGCCACCACAATCCCTATACCAATCAGGTAGAAAGCACTTTGTATGTCGATCAAACTCACGATGGTAGCCTCGGGCACCATAGAACCGTAACACGTGCTTCTTTTTGGCCAATGTTTTAGCTTCCAAATTTGTAACAATCCACTTTCACGAATTGACAAAATTCTGAAAGAAAATAATAAATAATTCCATATTAATGCTCAAAACGTCAGTATTTCGTGATATACCACGAACTTTGCTAGAATAGATTTACTTTCAAGCCAAATGATGCCATGTGATAAAAGATGCATCGACATAAAACAACGTTATACAAGTTAACACTCTTTCTACTATATCCAAGAGCAGAATACGTTTTTGTTCTTTTATCGATTCTATTTAGATCATCCATATTGATTCGATTCTACAAAAATCGTCGTTTTAATATAACCGTTGTTTCCTGATGTCATTTGGTCTTTCATTTCAAGTTCAAACAATTTTATTGACAAAAATGTTAAAAGACATGCCTAACTGCAGATATAACTATTTTCCGTCTTATTAGGTCACCTGACCATAGGTCATGGTGACCTATTGCGATAGCCTTTTGTCCTACGTCGTCTGTCGTGCGTTAACTTTTTGTTGTGAACACGATAACTTGAGTAAATGTGAACCGAGATTGATGAAACTTTGTATGTAGCTTAATATTAACAAGATCTCGGACGAGTTCGAGTGTCAGGGTTGCTGGGTCAAGTTCAAGGTCACTGCTACTATTTTTAGAAAATCCCTATCAGCACTCTAGCGGCTTCATTCCTTGAGTGATTTTGATCACACTTCACACAGACAAATGATCATAATATCACGGACAAATTTGAGTGTGAAGATTGCCAGACTAAGGTCAAGGTCACTGTTACTATTTTTAGATAATTTCTTTGTCAGAACTGTTGCGGCTTCATTCCTCGAGTGATTTTGATCAAACTGCACACAAATACAAAGGACTGAAAAAAGTTTGAGTTTCAAGGTTGCAAGGTCACCGTTACCATTTTTAGAAAATCCTTTTCAGTGCTCTAGCGGCTTCATTCCTTGAGTGATTTTGATCAATCTTCACACAAATTGAAAAGACCATAATATTTTCGACAAGGTACAGTTTCAGGATTGCCAGGTCAAGGTCAAGGTCACTTACTATTTTAGGTCACCTGACCATACGTCATAGTGACCTCCTGCAATAGCCTATTGTCCATCGTGTGTTAACTTTACTTTGTGAACATGATGACTTGAGTAAATACAGGGTGTCCCAAAAAACATGTCCCGAGTTTGACGCTTTATACAAAATATATATTGAGATTGATGATACTTTGTATGTAGCCTTATATCGACAAGATTTCGTACGAGTTCAAAAATGGGAATTATTCGACAGTAACGTACAAGTTATTGCCCTTTGTTCTAATTTTATCATTGTGCTTGGGAACAAGATAACTTTGGTAAATGTGAACTGATTTTGATGAAACTCTGTATGTAGCCTTATATCAACAAGATCTAGGATGAGTTTGAAAAGGGGAATTTTTCGACGGTAACTATATTATAGAGTTCATGTCCTTTGTAATAATGCTATTATTGGACCTTGTGTTCTAAAGATATTGTGGTGCTTTATCAGAATTGTGAATTTTATAACCCTTGGCCTCTTTGTTTGCCCCTAGGGAGGAGGCTAAGTTTGCTATATTTTATATTGAATACTTCTTGTCTATATTTTGTTTATTTTCTACTGGAAATTGTTCAAACTTTTGATTCACATTATAACCTCAAGAGGACATTTTGCTATTATGTCATTTTGACCCTGTCTCATCCCCAAAGGCTGAGGGGTGGAGCCCAGTGGGGTCCAAATGGCTTAAATTTTTAGGTCACCTGACCATAGGATGATAAAATTAGAAAGAAAAATAACAACCATATGTCAGTTATGATAAATTGTTTCAGTACGCAAATTCATCAAAGACCTCATTGCATACAGAGTTTCATCAACATCAGTTCATATTTACTATAGCTTCTGTGTTGAATACAGGAGAGAAAAAATTAACACACCATGTGTTAAAGTCCCTCATAGCTATTATTTTGGCCCTTACATGACAAATTACTATTGGAAGTCAGGTGACCGTTAAGGTCCATGGGCCTCTTGTTGTTTAAAAGTTCCTATATATTTGGAAAATAAAATACTGTCAGCAATAATCATTACATAAAATATCGGAACATGCCTTTTTTTTTAAATTTTCGTCACAGATTTAGCTGTTTTGAGTTAACCAAAAAATATTAATCTAGTGCTTACGCATTAGCGAAGAGTCTTGTGTATGGCGAGTTGTTTGGCAGGCCAACAGCGTATTGGAAGGGAAGGAACTCCTCGTTAGTCATGATCAGGTCACACTCCTTCCGACTCCGGATCATAAGCTCGTTGTAAGTCTTGTCTCCCAGAAACACGTAGTCACCGGACAGCACCTTTGTGATGTGTAATGCCGGGTCAGAGGTCAGGACGTCTTTATCAGTTTGGTTAAATCGGACTATTCCGTCCCACACCTGTTTGAATGAACGCTGCTGGGACGTCTGAAAAAATACATGAATTGTTAAAAACAAAAGGAAAGTTTGCTGCTTTCACTCAACAACGTCCAGAGTTACGGGTCACAATAGTTCGAGAAAATTAATAGTAACGGATACACCATTACAATATTACCCCGAACATCCATAATCCCCACTATCAACACCCGTAAAATCACGGTGAACACTTTCGTTCGAACCTGATAATATTGCCATTTTGATGATGCTATCGAGCCCTGCAGGTAGGGCGTTAGAATTGTATCTGCTGCCCCTATTGCATGATCGTAAAAGGCGACTAAATTTAGGATCTTATCTTTTCTTTTCTTCCTAACTGACTTTATCTTTCCTAATGCCTTCCTTGGCACCGCCTCACTTTTGGCCTTGCGTTGAGCGTTCGCCCCTGTGAGGAAGGCTCTGGGTTCTGTCCCCTGGCCGAGACACACCAAAGTCTATAAAAGTGGTAGTTTCTGCTCCTGCTTAGCGCTCAGCAAACGGGGAGTGGGACGACTGGTTCGCCCGTTGTCAGTATAATGTGACCGGGTGGGGTGTGTTGCTTGGTGTCTTCGGCGGCATGCTTCAGTGATATAGCACTATAAAAAGGCCAATAGTTCCACTATACAAGAAGACATAACATGAATTTACCGCAGTCTCCCAAAACACGCACCTCGCACAACATACACGCAACACACCGCATACATGGGAGGCCGTCCTTACATGACCATAGCTGTTAATAGGACGTTAATTAATCAAACAAACAAACAAATGATGATGCTATCGAGATAAAAAGGAAGGGAAAAAAGTTTAATAAATAATTTCCTGGACAGAATAAAAGTAAGATTCAAACCTTTGATCTTCAACATTTCAGTGAAATATGTGCTCTAATACTTAAAGATGCTCCGCCGCTGACAAATGGTATTTTTTCACTATTAAAATCAGGAGCAGACGATTTAGTATTTTTCTTCAGTTACAAAAGTTACTTAATTTAGACCATTACCACCATTGAAAAGTTTGAGCTTATGATTTTACCTCACGTTGAAAATATAAAAAATAATTAATTGCATCCCGAAAAAATTCCGTGCCACTATATCCTATATGGAATGAAGTACTGATTGCGCATGCACCAAAGGCGAAGTAAATTATTCTATATTATTTTTTGTGTTAATTCTGTGTATATATACACGATTGAACACGAATTATTGATCAAATGATGAATATCATTTATGCTCTGATCTGTAAGAGTTATAGTTGGTATTGGATAGGAACATTATGTGTAGTTACCACGGATTTTATAAAATGCATTTCACATTTTAAAGAAACCAATAATTCGTCATGAATTATTGCACGGAAACGCCAAGTAAATATTCTGATAAATTGTTTCTACTTTGTTGCCAGAAGGCCAAACAGCACACTACACTGGCCAGATGGCCATTTGTGCTATGTTATAGTATTCTGTATATGCATATTATAGAGTCATTGTTTTTGTGTGCGTAACGTCATACTTTTCTTAGAAAACGACGTGAATTCCACCCATAAAATAATGACACGTTACGATGGATACCTACCTGCAAGGGGGCTAATCTGGAATATGCAAAGACGGAATTCCGTCTTAAAGTGTAAATGAAAAATTCTGAATTTAGAAATGAAAGATAGAGGAACGGTCTGCGATTAAATGTAATGGTTTTTTTCACTTGAATATGTCGATAAAAGCCGCTCCTACCTATGTACATAATGTTCGTCCAGTTTTCTTACCCTGAAGATGTCGATAAAGGCCGTTCCTCCGATCATCCCCCACCTATACACATCCTGATTGACCATGCCACTGAGTGTATCGAACGGCAGTTTCTCCTTGGTGACCGTGAGGAAGGCTATCAGATTACCGCTGTAGGTGGCCATCATAACGATACAAAACAGCCACCAGAAGCTGAGTAACGTCCTCCCGGACACGGCGTCAGACATGTGCTCTCCTCCTGTAGGATTAAGTATAAGTTATTTGAATACTGGGTATCGTTATCTCGCTATTAAAAATCATTGCGAATGGTCTATGACAATGGTAAAGATATAATGGATCAGTCATTGATGACAAATTAGACATGATTGAACGAGTTAAATGCAAACAGTAAGTCAGATGACACGATGGTTAGGACGATTGGAAGAAGACCAGTAAAACAACAAAAGCATTTATAAAATAGAACGATAATGGAATAAATTATTCGTTCGGTAAAAACAACGGGTGAACAATGTGATGTGAAGTCAGTATTACGTATACCTTGTGTGAGGAGGGCTCCGTAAAGGTACCAGAACGCGTCTGAATAGTGATGGAGGCCCCTCATGGACGCTCTGTCAGGTAACCCTCTGTAATAGGGACTCAGGTACTCCAACATACACATGATGAAGGACACGGTCGGCAGGGATATCCCTATACAGATCAGCACAGTGGTCGTGAACGGGTCGATCAGCGTCCGCCATTTTTTGTCGGAGGGGTCAGGTTTTTTGAGGAGCATTACAGTTGGCTCATAGAAATACGGATAGCTAAAGTCCATGACTGCCTCTCGATTTGTCTGAATTGACATCGGTGCTACCGTCAAGTCTATCTCCTGGAGAAATAAAAAAAAACATACAAAACTAAAAAAAGTTTAGATTAAATGATTAATGAACACTTTTCAAGACAACATAGAATGCTGACATCCTCAAAATGAACACTGAACTGGTATTTTTTTAGTATTAAAGAAAAGAACACTAATTCATCATTCTTTTTAAAATAAGGTTTTAGAAGAAATCTTACACCGCTTTAATCTTTTGACATAATTTCCAGTTTCAATGCTTTTACTTCGAAATTCCCGATAGTTCTGTTGTTGAATATCTATTATATATTTGACTTACGTTTCGCTGCATTTGACCGACTAAACCATTGAAGCTACCGTTGTCGAACTGCATTCCCCAAGCGCCATCTGCCGGCATGATCAAATGGTACCTAAACAGTAAAAGAGTTAAAACCATTACTGTCTATCTGATGTATGCTTGTGTTATAGGATATGCCATACACGTATATGTCAGGAATTACTGGTGGGGCAAAATAGTGTATTCCTTTATCAAGAGTAATAACATCGGTAGGCATATTTTTAGGATGGTTAGTTGGTCTTAACACCATATAAACAGATTATAACTTTAAGGGCAACTTGCCGTCCTATGTGAATGTCTATGCTTTGTGAGGCTCATATTTGTTCCGAAACTTGTCAAGTTTCGTACTTTCACAATGTGAAATGTTAAATACACCCAAACTTACGTGAAGTTTAAGCTTACTGCCAGATGATCCAACATGTCCATACAGAACCCGCTGAAGGTCATGTTTTCGTGTTTCGTTACAAAGGGATACCACTGTAAATAGCAACAGGGTCAGAATTAATACAATAGTTTCAACAGTTTTGTTTATTTTCCTCAAATTCATGCTAAGGTACAACACGGGGCATTAGATTACAATTCAAAATTAAATGACATACATAAAAAAGAGATAGAAATGATTGATACATATTCCATTAAGTCTAATGGTAACCTGTTAACATCTTTTATCTTGTCTACCGATGGACATTTACTATAATACGATTATTTCTTATTTTAGCAATTCTTTTATACTAAAACAAATTATGAAGTTCGTTCTACAACGTTATTCCAAAATATACACATCGTATCTTGCATTTGGACTTGTGCCATCTTCTAATTTCCACAACAGAAAAAAACAAAAGCCATATTATTCCACATGAAATCTTATTGGTGTTTTATTGCAGCATGGAATGAGTCAGCTACTTGATTTTATCACTTCTTTAAGCAAGCTTATCAGTCAGTTTTATATGTCGCTAATAAATGGAGATGTGCAAACAGCACAATTCTAATGTTAAAACTACATTAACATTGATAAATTGTTAATGTTACAAAATTTAACCTACAACATTGGTAGATACAAGAAGTTCTCGTCCATTGAATCCAAATTTTGTGTTAGGGAATATATCGCTGGAAGTGAGTAATCTGCCGGAATCCCGGATATGTCCGACGGTTGAGAATCGTCTTCCGACACTGGTCCACATCAGTGCCTCAATAGCTACCCACCGACACATCACTTTGTTGTTCTGGATTAAAGTATAGAAAAGGTTGTATATACTAATATACAAACCATTGTAAAACAAACATACCCTACTCAAGGACGCCTACTCTGAAAGTAGGGTGCTATAATTATATCTGCTGCATTCGTTGCATAAAATGTGACTAAAGTTAATATCTTATGTCCGCTTCTTCCTAACGTCTTCATTGACAAAAACCACCTCGCGTAAAGATCTTCCGCCGCCGATAGAGCATAACTTTAACAATAATTGATAATTTATTATGATTTTGGTGCATGCGCAATCCGTACTTCATTCAATATAGAACAGTTCCACAGATTTTTTGGGGACGCAGGTTTTTTCATATTTTTTTTAAAAACATTTTAGCTTGAATTGAAATGAGAAGATCAAACTTTTCAATGATCAAAAATAAAAATTAGTCCGCTCCTGTTTTTGATAGAAAAAAAATACCATTCGTCACCGGTGGAGCATTTTAAAGCTTTGAAATGAACATTCAGGAAACATCTGCGATCTGTCCCTGCCACATCATGATCAGAGTTTGTCCGTTTAGTTTAAGTATGTCGTGTGTTCTGTCTTTGACATATTTCAGTGCGATAGTATTTGTAATCGGACAAAAAATTGTAAATTACAAGGTAGCAATAGGAGCATACAATAGTCTCCTAAATCATATACTAGAAATTCACACAAGTGATATAAAAGATATATGGAATGCCGGTCCTCTAATCAACCTGGCTGTTATCAAAACAATCAAATTTAAACAACCAAACACATTCGTATACTATTAAAATAATCAAAATTGTTTATGACAAAAATGCTTACCGTGACGAATTTCTGCATCGTCAGCCTTTTGATGAGAGTGGTATTTTCTTTGCAGTAAGATAGATTGTAACTGCTACCAATATCACTTAAAACATTCTGTATGTATGTTTGTACCCCCTGTAAAATTGGTAAAAAATTTTTACAACTGTTGATATCCTCACATAATTTCTTTCGTAATACCAATGACATCGGCAAATATGTTATAGAGCTTGGTGTTTGCCTGTAGGAACACCTTGCAAGACAATGATATGTTCATCATGTGTATACTTGAAATCAGTGAACCCTTATCCTTTGTATAGTAGAAACATACGGAATAGCACAGCGGCATACAGCAGATCCTAAATAAGGTATCGTATCTCTAAAATACCATAAACCTATGCAAGCTTTTATGATGTTAGGCATACCTCATAATTGATATTACAAAGCATTTTATGGTCGGGTATCATCTTATGAATTGCCTTCCAAAGCAACAGTACAGTACGCCAATGGCTAAATTATCAAGTGAACCTTTACAATTACAACAACCATGATATATGTATTTTTTCTTGAGAGCTCAGCCCAAAGTCTTTATATCTCAAAACCGAAAACAAGTTTGCGGATCATTCATACAAAATGTTCATTATGGCATTTAATTTCGTAACCCTGGCAAACAAAATGAACATGATCTCCAATAATTCCCATAGTAACGGAAAACTTGATTTCAAATGTGTTTTTAGGATAAAGAAAAATAATGACTTACGTCTCCGTCAAAAAGGGATTTCCGGACAAATGCGTCCGGAAGGACGATGACCACTACATTGTCAAGATTTGTTTCCAGGTCAGTCAACTGGTCAGAAGCCGAGTGGTCACCGAACGTGACGATTAACCATCGGGTCATGTGACGCATGGCATAGCGCTGGACTTCCCGGCGAGCTATAGAAAACGGCTGAAAAGGGAGAAAATTGTGTTTAAGGGAAGCAGAAAAGGTGTGTCATTACCTTAAGCTATTGGAATATTTTATATTGAATACTATAAAATATCTGTTCTTATACTGGTGCTCCATTTACGCACCAAACCAAAGCTACTTCTATATTACTACTTATAGACCATTACATTGTTCTGTCATTTTGAACTAAACTTTACATATGAAAACATTATGTTATACATGAATTTTAATGGTGATTATATCAGTCATTGTTAATTCGGATTACCACTCTTTTTGGAAATTATTAATCAGTTCGTTGTCAAAATCATCCGCTGCCCCTATTACATGATTGTAGAAGGCGATTCAATTTAGGATATTATCTTTTCTCTTATTCCTAACTGACATTATCTTTCCTAATGCCTTTCCTGGAACCCCTTACTTTTGGCATTGACTTGAACGTTCGCCCCTGTGAGGAAGGATCTGGGTTCTGTCTCCTTGCCGATACACACCAGAGTCTATAAAAGTGGTAATTTCTGCTCTTGCTTATAAGGCGCTCAGCATAAAGGGAGTTGGACAAGTAGTTCGCCCGTCAGTATAATGTGACCGGGTTGGATGTATTGCTTGGTGTCTTCGGCGACATGCTTCAGTGATATCGCACTTTAAATTGGCAACAGTTACACTATACAAGAAGACACAACACGAAGGTCCGCAGTCTCCCAATACACGCACCTCGCACTTTACCCTGCATAGAAGAGAGACCGTCCTAACATGACCCTGGCTTTTAATAAGACGTTATTCAAACGTAATCGAACAAACAATCAAAATCACTTTTTTGACATTACCTTTTTCAGAAGGGTTCTGACGCATTCCATGCTACATACTATGGTTATGTTGGGAAGTTCCCGGACAGCTAAGTCAATCCTGGCGAGGAAATCTCGTTCAAATCTCGGAGACATGATATCCGGCATCATTCCGTCAACCACAGAAATACCAGCAGCAGACAGACCGTTAACGAGGGCATTTAGGTTCTCGTCTATCAAAACAAGATCATATATTTTAGAAAATAAATGAATTAGGAATGTCCACGAATCGTTACCTTCTAATCAAAACATGGACATTTGTTGAAATGCTGAAATGAAATACTAGGATCATTCGGCATGCGGGATTATACAGGTTACGCGGTGGGTTTTTATCTCTCAGAACAGTGATTGGATTTCAATCTTATGTTAACCATGCTTGTATGCAGCAATATATTCTAACGGGTCCATTTTGAATATATTCTTAGAGGAATTGCTCAATGCAAGCATGGTGAACATAAAAGTGAAATACAATCACTATATTTACACTTACCGACATCTTAGCATTAAAACAAAGAACAAACACCTAAGTGACGAAATTATCCGATAAAATCTTGGTAATAGGTTTGAAGGGCTTACTCAATGAAACCGCCCGATTAGTCGCTTCATATTTGATCTATATATTCCCCCGTAAAAATTGGCGGCCTTACACAAAATAATATACTTTTTTAAAGATGCTCCACCGCCGACAGGGCATAAATGATATTCATCATTTGAATAATAATAGGTGTTTAATCGTGTGTGTGTATGCCTAATTAACACAAAAAATAATATAAAATAATTTATTTCGCCTTTGGTGCATGCGCAATCAGTACTCCATTCCATATAGGATATAGTGTCACGGATTTTTTTCGGGATGCAATTAATTATTTTTCATATTTTTAACTTTAAGTAAAAGTAGAAGCTCAAACTTTTCAATGGTGTAAAGTAAGTAACTTTTGTAACTGAAGAAAAATACCCAATCGTCTGATCCTGTTTTTGATAGTGAAAAAATCCCATTTGTCAGCGGTGGAGCATCTTTAAGCTTCATTATTTTTTCTGGCCATTTGAGGCATTGATCACATCGTTCTGTATGTATAAGGTCCACATACATTTTGACGTAAATATTTAGCGTCGTCCAGATGACGCACTGTACGTTGGGATATGTAAATAAAGTCATGTGTTAGAGACACATTTTCATACTCAAGTTTAAAGGTGAATATCAGTATGCAGTTATTGTAAACAAATTACCATAAAAGAGTTGACAATTCTAAGCCTTTCATGCGCTCATGAATGAGTAAGTTCTGAGTAGGCCTACTGTTTCCTGGCTCAAGCTGTGACACCCAATTATTTACGATTTAGGTAGGTAGCTTCTGATGTTGATCAACGTTGAGGAAGTGTGAGTGTGATAACCGGTATTTTCCTGCCAGTGTAAAACGACCAGGATCCGTTTCCTTAAATTCACTGTTGAATTTCTTAAATGTTTAAATGTATAAATGCCCGGCGGCATGCCTAAGAGAGATAGCACTGTAAAAAGGGTATTAGTTCCTCTAATGCAAGAAAACACTACACGAATATACCTCAAGTCTACCATTGAAAATTTCTTCACACCTCAGTCTACCATTGAAAATTTCTTCACTTTAAATGGAATGTTAATATCTCAGAATTGTATCACAAAACTCATTGAAATGTCAAAGTACTAGTAAACAATCTCGTAGTCGACCCCCTTCCCTTATGTAACCATTTATCACATCACTCGCACATAATATTTGCATCACATCCTCAGTGCCATAGTCTGGGTCTCTTTTCTCACACACAGCGCACACAATATATTCATCTTTTACTCTTCTCAATCTTTCCCTTTTCTCCGTTTTTGTTTCATTTCTCTCTTTCTCTTCTATTCCCTCATTTTCCTTATATCTTTATTGATTTTTCATTCCATCACCGCTGAAAGCTCTGGTCTTAGCACGGCGTGTTTGGCGACTTGCGTTGGGAACGCAATTGGAGTGAAAAAATGCTTTGCATTACTTGAAGTTGTATTACACTTTATATTGGATGTGGTGGTGTTGTTTACACATGTTGAACAGGTGTTGGAACATGCATTGATAGGTGTAGGATATGATTTTCAATCAGGAAGGACAGATTCACACTTGTAGTACAAACCTAGCATAATTCTTTACTATTATCACCAGGATATTCTCAAATAATTTATTTCTGCTTCACACAAATGAAAAAAGAATAATGATTATTGCATGTTTACATACCTAGTATGTATAACTTTTGAATAATTTATGAACAATAAACCAATTAATATAATATATGTCATTTATCAGAGTTGTTTAATCAAAGGTTATTTGGGTCAAAAGTCAGTGTCAAATCTCAAGATTTTGGCTCTATAGATATACAGATATCCCTATGTGTAATAAAAAAAATATTGTTGTGTAATACACATATTTCACATATATAAGAATATCCATATATCTGTAGAGACAATAGCCTGTGGTGCCTCTTGTTGAATTGCATTATTCATTATTGACTATTTTTAAGTTGCAAAGTTTTGATTGAATTAGAAAGGAATAGACTGACAATAACTTTAATTAGTCCAGGTCAATCAAGGTCTACAGGTAAAAGCTCTTAGTAACTCTACTTAGTGTTCGGAGCAATATCACACTAAAGGAATTAGGATTGCTTGAATATATATAATTAACTAACAAAATAATCTAATACAGTTAGATTTTTCACTTGGTTAGACTTTATCTAATATACATACTAAACAATGAATTTTTATTGCAATTAAATGACATGAGAATCACATGCTACGGTCAGCTTATTTACTACTGGATGCTATTTTGAACTCCAGTAATGTTTTATTGACTTAAAATTTAATGCATAATATGTGTACATGCACACTTTACAATGTATATGAATGTGCTATTTGTGTATGAATATGATTGTATAAGAAACACCTAGGTCTTTCATTATATACATGTTTCTGATTCATTTGATTCAGAGGCAAATTCTGGACATCATATAATATGATAGCTATATGGTTCATTGGCAAGTTATATGTACATCACAAATTAAACCAAGAGAGCTGTCTTCATTATCTACACAGAAAATATATACATAATTGCATGTTAGACATTCAGAACGTTTAACACACACTAAACCGCCTTATTTCAACATCAACCCATTTCTTTCTTATATATATTTTTTAATTTTCTGTATTCCTTGAAATCATATAACCAAATGTTTATAGTTTCACCAGAATTTTATCATCATGTTTTAACGAACATGGAGCTTTTCAAACATAAATATCAGAAATATACATAAATGTATGAACTTTTATACTCGTTTATGGCGGTACATGGTGATTTTCTTTTATCACACATTGATATGTATAAATGTATATACATAAGACTTTGAACAAAAATGCATATAATGTCAAGTTGGCTTTCCGTGCTTATTTTACTTGATTTATTATTGTATTTCATTTGGACCTTTATAAAACAAATTGTTATCCAAGGCAAGTTAAATATCGTCTGAGATATTTATTTAAAGAAGTATCACCAAAGATTTACATGTAGATAACCATTTTTGTCTGCATCTAGTACGATGTATCTTGTCTTTTTCATTATTTATCAATACCATTATTTATATATCTGGTAAGCAGGTACATTTTTGTACAATTTATTATCTAGTCTAGTACGATGTATTGTATCGCAACATGTATTTTATACGAAGTTTAAATACCGTTGCAACAAAAATTCCCTCCGTTGGCCCCCGGAAATTAGCCAAAGCATAGTCAACCGATCACCGTATTGTAAACACTCAAAATGACCGAATGGAAGTATGTGTACACGACGATAATGTATATATATTGTTCTGGGGACTCTTTCAAAGAAAAAAAATAATCACATAACAAACATTCACATGTTCATGATAAGTAACAATTCTTCCGTAGAAGTTCCTGCTAACATGAACGACACACTTTTGACTGGGCACGCAATTTCGTTTGTCTTGAAAGTCACGTGATCGTCTAAGCATTGAAAATGGCGCGGTGTGCATATTCAAACAGTCTGGATATTGAACTTTTAATCATTAATTTCTTTTGAACTCGGGACTTTTTTGGTGTGTAGTTAGGGGAAAGTTGATAACTTTTTATAACATATGTACACTAATTTTCTTTTGTTGATTTACGGACCTTGAAAGATACGGATCATGCAGCTTTAAGTACCGCATAGCCGATCATTTTCTTTGATCACAAATTCGCGATCACTTCAAGAACTCCCGAAATCGCGAAAAAAAGGCTATATGGTACATGTATATATATATCACTTGATTCTGCAAATTTTTGTCTTGTATTATATGTTATTTAAATGTGGATTTCACTAGAGTATGAGCGAAATATTGATCAACAGCGTATGATAAGAAGCAGGCAAGTTGCCTTAACTTTATGTATTCAACGGTATTAAAGATATCCATTGATGTAGCTAATGTCCTCATTTTCTCCTTCACTGCGTGAGAACACTAACGTCAATGATTTAGAGTAAATGGGTTGTTTGTACAGGAAATGCAAAGATTTCCATCTGAAAGTCAGAAATGAAAACTATTTGATAAGCGATTTCTATTGCTTGGCCGTGACACACCATATAGTTTATAAAAGTGGTAGTTTCTGCTGCTGCTTAGCGTTCAGCATACAGGGTGTAGGGCGACTAGGTCGTCCATTGTCAGTATATTGTGATCGGGTGGGGTGCTTCATTGATATAGCACTATAAAGAAGGTTCCACTATATACAAGACAAAACACGAACATGCCGCTGTCTTTCCACTATATACAAGACAAAACACGAACATGCCGCTGTCTCCCAAAATACACACCTCGCACTACATACACGCTACACACGTCATACATGGGAGGCCGTCCTTACATGACACTGACTGTTAATAGGAAGATACAAGTTAACAAAGAATATTTCAAATTGTTAATATATACATTGCACATAATGTAAGGGGTGTGTTATTCGGCGTCTTCCACGGCATGATTCACAGACAAAGCAGTAAGAAAAAGGCATGAGTATCACTAATTGAAGACACAACATAAATAAAACAGTCTCACTTTTGTTTGTTTAAATTATTGTCCTATTAACAGCCAAGATCGTGAAAGGACGGTCTCTCATATATGCGGTGTGTTGAATTTATAAAGTGCAGATGTGTGTTTTATGCCTGTTGTCCGTACAATTTCCATGTGCGATTTCTTATTGGCCCAATACCATATTGTAATTAATAGTTCCTTTTCAATCGATAAATTTTCACGACTCTGCTCATGATAGCCTGTCACTTTATCAGTAGCAATAACTAGGTGCTCCAGAAATCTGAAACATCTCCGGGACATTTTGAAATGTAAATGTAAATTCGGTTTTTTTTCCTTTCTTTTTTTCCATTCAGAGTTGAGAATATCGAATTTTGTGAGCATTTTCTTTTATTCTTTTTATTTTCATAAAAATACCGATTCATGCAATATAAATAAGTACATAAGCCTGCATACATGTAGACAAATACACCCATGCGCATACATACATACATACAATACATACATACCTACATACATACATTACATATATGCATGCTTACACGCTGTAAATACACACTTGAATAGATATACACATACATTATCCATATACACACCATTACACATACACTTACACATATACACACGCACCATTATAGATTGTACACACTTATTATCTACATCCAAATACTCTATTAATATGTATTGAACATTTGATCATAATCACTTATTCATCAAACAACATCTATGGTATAAATATAATTGATTTGTTTAATTTGCACACTTAATATTCTCGTTTCGTCATAGTGGGTGGACGATTATTATTTTATTTGCATATTTTTGAAATGTTAATGAATAAAGAAATATCTACAATTCATTCCATCATGGATGCTGATTAGTATTAGAAGCATATATTACGAATGCAGGCGGAGGCGCGCGGAGCCTGATCAATTGCACAGAGAGCCAAATTTCCGTGTTGGGCGTATCAACTCTAGCCACATCGATCTGGCTATCTGTACAATTGACCAGGCCTTGTAGTAAGTAGAAGACATCAGAGAAAAAAGTACAGTAATAGAAATTCGTTTTCATCATAATTTGCCACAACATTTTCTACATATAAAGGGTTCGTTCTCCTGTCTTTAAAGCAATGGAACTGGCAACTTCATCAAAATCGTCGTCCTCCTCATCAAAAATGACCAAAAGTAACAAGCAGCAAACAATAACTGGCTGTAGTCCGCCATGTTGGATTTCGTGTGCTAAGAACTTAAAACGTAACGTTCAGCTAAATGGAACACCAAATATCCATAGCCTCGACACATCCTCTCTATATTGTATGTGAGGCAGGGATTTAAAGATGGTTCCATCACTTGTGCACATATTGGCAGTAACATGATCTCAAAAGTAGTTTTTAAATGCACAATTTAAAAGAATAAACTGTGGCCATGATTTTAAGTAATATGTCTAAATATATAACATCTTTTAAAAAAAAATCATGCATGTTTCCACGGAGAAAACTTATTTAGGAATATATTGGTAGTAAATTTGCACATATTTAACCATAATTGACGGAATATCGGTGACTTGGGGCGAGCGCTCCACAAAAGGTCATAAGTAAGACATAGTCAAGGGAGACGTTAGGAGGAATAAATTTAGTTAGGAAGAAGAGAAAAGATAAAAACCTAAATTTAGTCGCCTTTTACGATCATGCAATAGGGGCAGCAGATACAACTCTAACGTCCTACTTGCAGTGTATGCTCCTGCTTAGCGCTCAGCATACAGTGAGTAGGACGACTGTTTCGCCCGTTGTCAGTATAATGTGACCTGGTAGGGTATGTTGCTTGATAGGTCATGGGCTAGGAGGGTCCCACATGCACCCCCCCAAACCTTCGAACGAATATTTTTCTTAACCCTTATGACCCAATGATCACAAATCAAAATGTAATTTCACTAAAAAATGAAAAATTGTCATACCATTGACATTTTTCAACTGAAGTAGACAAATGAGGTATCAAAATGACCACAATAGAACAACAAATACATATCAGTACCCAATAATCCAATATATGTAGTGATTTTTACCCAGGAATTAAAAAAAATCGGATTTTAAGTTCAAAAATGGTGATTTTTTAGCAATTTTTTTCATATTTGGCTTGATGCAGCAAAATGTTTTCCAATAGCAAACTATTACTTATAATAAGTGTTTTGACCACTTATCAATCAGTTTAAACAACAGCAAAAACCAATGTTAACATTGTATAAGTTCCGGTTATGACTTCATCAAAATGGCCGCCATCTCGAATTTCACTAAAAAGTAAAAAATAGTCATAACATTGACATTTTTCAACTGAAGTAGACAAATGAGGTATCAAAATGACAACAATAGAACAACAAATACATATCAGTACCGAATAATCCAATGTATGTTATGATTTGTATTCAGGAAATCAAAAAATAAGATTTTAAGCTCAAAAACGGGAAATTTTCAGCTAATTTTTCATATTTGGCTTGACGCAGCAAAAATGTTTCCAAACAACAAATTATTATTCGTATTCACTTATTTGATCCCTTGTCTATCAGTTAAAACAATAACAAAAATATATAGAAATGCAAAAGAGAATTATTGTTATACCATTATTTGGTTTACAAAACACCATCAAATGCGTATACAGGGCATACAGTGATCAATCTACATGCGCATCCCGAGTCCTGGACTCACAGAATTTTAAAAGGACCCATGAATTTCTGGGAATGGGTATCTGTAACACTGTGGGACCCATTGTTTTCACAAAAACCATTGAAAAGGACCCACGAAAAATAATCGTAGATTGAACACTGGGCATATGATTGTTATTTTTTCCAAACCGCCGCCACTACAGTTTCCTGGTGTCTTAAAATTTCCTGAATATAACATTGGCTATTGACGATTTAGATATTAACAAATTTGAATTTAAAGTTTGCTGAATTTAAAGTTGGCTGAATATCTAAGTGGGACTTAAAAATCATCCATTTTCATGTTCGAAATTTTATAGACTCAACTGATTACAGCAAAACGCCAACTAATAGCTATATGGTATCAAATTAAAACTGAGGTAAGCCTGTCATTCCGTAAATACCATGACACTTTCCAAAACGTTTTGTGTCTTTTAGAATGAGCACATCCATTGTTATTTCCTGTGTATAACGGAAGGAAATGTCAGATGGTTACTACAGTGTCACATATTTCTTTCACTACTTCTTTGTCTTCGATGGCGATGAGCTGATGTGACATTACATTACCGGGTTACCATCGTGGTTCTAACGTGTCAACCGTCCATGGCCAGAGTTAACATAAGAAACATCGGCTCCAACATAGTGATTCACATATCGTATATAATGTTCCAGACTTCCCAGAAATGATGGAAAAGACACCAGAATCCACATTCTGCGAAGGGTTGAGCTGGTTCTCCTTAATTCGTATGAAGCACAATGCCTCATTCTTGTGAACCCTCAGTGACCATAGATGGCACAGGTGGATTCTTTGAGGTCATAAATGAGGTCTGCTGTGAAGTTCCACTATTTGCCAAGTCTGGAAAGCACTGTAGAGAACTTTTTTTCTGGAGAGTCTTCAATGGTCTCTTTACTCATACACCAGATGTTACACAACCAGCGCCTTCAAGGGAGTGGGAAAAGTCAGACCAATGAAAAACGTGTATGGCCTTGTTAATGACCTCGATGATATCACCTGTGCCATTTATGGTCGCACGAGGGTCCACAAAATTGATGCATGGTACTTCATACCAATTATGTGCATTCGAAGAATGTGGATCTGGTGTAATTTCCATTATGCCGGAGAAGTCTTAAACAGCATATACGATATGTTAGAATCTGAGGGAGATCCCTAATCTCTGAATCTGTTGTTCCTGATATGAACTCTGGCCACCGATGGGTCATGAAAAATGACAGGCTAGAACAACACTGGTAATGTAGTGTCACATCAGCTCATCGACATTGAAAAGACGCTCTGGCTTTCAACGAATACGATACTGATATCTCGATTACTCTGATTTGAACTACCGGCTATCAGATATGTCTAGTCTCTTCAGTGGATAGAGCAGTGGGGCGAGAGAGCACGCACAATGATAATGGATATTATTTTTAAGACGCTACTAATCTCCAAAATTTCAAACATAAAAATGGATTATGTTAAACTGTGACTTGTCCCACCTAGATATTCTGTCAACTTTAGATTAATTTTTTCTACTTATAAATCGTCAATAGTCAATTTTCTATTTGAGGAAATTATAATACACCATGAAACTGTAGTATCAGCGGTTTGGAGTTCGAAAACTAGCATATGCACATTATACGCACCCGGTGATGTTTTGAAAACCTAATGAGGGTATAACAATAATTCTCTTTTTTGCATTTCTATATATATATTTTTTTTTTAAACAGATTGATAAGTGATCAAATAACTGAATAAGAATAATAATTTATATTTGAAAAACATTTTTGCTGCGACAAGCCAAATATGAAAAATTTGCTGAAAAATCACCAAATGATACCTCATTTGTCTATTTCAGTTGAAAAATGTCATTGTTATGACTATTTTTCTTTTTTTTAATGAAATTGGAGATTGCGGCCATTTTGATGACGTCATACCGGAACTTATACAATGTTAACATTGATTTTTGTTGTTGTTGTTGTTTAAACTGATTGATAAGTGGTCAAAACACTTATAAGAAGTTATAGTTTCCTGTTAGAAAACATTTTTGCTGCGTCAAGCCAAATATGAAAAATTTGTGAAATCCGATGTTTTCATTTCCTGGGTAAAAATCACTACATATATTGGATTATTTGATCCTGATATGTATTTGTTGTTGTATTTTGGTCATTTTGATACCTCATTTGTCTATTTCAGTTGAAAAAAGTAAATGTTATTACTATTATTCATTTTTTAGTAAAATTCGAGATAGCGGCCATCTTAATGACGTCATAACCGGAAGTTCATCCCAACATAAGGGTTAAGAAGAATATTGGTTCGGAGGTTTGGGGGTGCATGTGGGACCTTCTTTGCCCATAGCTTATAAGTGTTAATGCACTATGAAAAAGAAAACAGTTCCACTTTACAAGAAGACACAACACGAACATACCGCAGTCTCCCAAAACACGCACCCCGACCTTCATACGTCCTTATATGACCTCGGCTGTTAATAGGACGTTAATCAATCAAACAAAAAGGCAGGAGATACGAGTACTCTCTGACTCGGGGTTTCTGTTGGGCATATTTCCTATTACCTATTTTTACAATTGTCTATCTCCCGTATTCTTTGTTTGCTACTTTTGGTCCAGGAGTTATTGTTCTTGTCACAAAAAAAAACTTTTCAAACACTTGGGGGTTACTCACAAAAGTCAAAAGAAACAACCTCTTTGCTGACAGGATCAATTACACCCTTGCAGTCAAACAATATTTTGCCACACACATCGACCCACGAACTGAAATTGAATGTTTTCTGCCGGTGATGAATTGAGGAACAATATATATATATATAAGCTGATATATATAACGAGTGTATTCCATAAATACAAATGCCGGTTAAGTATAAATTTTAGACCTTATCTTACCTTTATCGGTCAACACAAAGGTCGATGACCACTTGAGATGACTGGCTAAAGAAGCGATGATATCCACCAAAGCGTTCCCGGTTGGGTTGTGCAGTCGACTGCTTTTATTCTTATCATAATTGAAATCTGCCTGTGTCGCGGTCCAACAGGTATCAACCGTATCTTCATTATTCTCACTAATAGACATGAAAGTTGAGCTAGATCCACAATTATTTAGTAAAATTCTGTCACTCTCTTCCTCGTTTACAAAACTTGGAATCGCCCACTGTAGAACTCGGGTCTGGTTGTCAGGTAGTATGGAAGAGAAGTTCAGGTGATAATCCACATCGGCCAAGAGCAAAATGAGATCAATGTCCGAGTCGAGCATTCTATTTACTAAACAAGAGATACATAATTGAATTCAACGTAACTTTAATTTCGAGGGTAAGTAGGAATGGTTAAATGAAGTCTCCGCGACGAAGTAGTATTAAAACGCAGAATTCAGTTATGCAAAATAAGTTGGGTTTTTTTTTTTAGCTCAAATGCAATTCTAGCATTATAGTAAATGCATGTGCAAAAAGGTATCGAATGAAAAAATATACATTATCGATGTATGTATTTATATACTTCAATAAAGAGATGTTGTCGAAGGGCCGTAAAACTCAAACAAACAAACAAATATATATATACTGTAATTATAATAACATTGGATTTAATGTCTTGACAGAGAATATATGCAAAATAGTAAAGATGGAGCCCTCTTAAGTACAACTAAAATGTCAGAAGACGTGCTACCTTAAAAGCCTAGGTATGCTCAGAAGAACAAGATATCATCAGGTCTGCTAAACATATGTGCAAACTTATGTTTACTAAAATATCTGTAAAATATTTCAAAACTCTCCAGCAGTTGTTTCATAACAGTGTTTTGGAAAAATGCGTCTTCATAAGCGGTCCTTCACCGACGTACATTTTTTTTTTGTTCAAGTGTAAACGTAAATATGAGTTTGACGTATTTAATCCCTGCTGCTAGGGTGTTAGAATTGTACCAGCTGGCCCCTATTGCATGATAGTAAAAGGCGACTAAATTTAGGATCTTATCTTTTCTCTTAAATGTCTCCCTTGGCACCGCCTCAACTTTTGGCCTTGAGTTGATAGCTCGCCTCTGTAAGGAAGGCTCTGAGTTCTGTCCCCTGGCCGAGACGCACCAAAGTCTATAAAAGTGGTAGTTTCTGCTTCTGCTTAGCGCTCAGCATACACGCATGCATGGGAGGCCGTCCTTACATGACCATAGCTGTTAATAGCACGTTAAAATAATCAAACAAACAAATATTCAATCCCGTCAAAAATGTTTATATGTTAAATGACAGAAAAATTAACGTACCTTTGTTGAGAACAATATAGGGCTCCAATACGTCTACGTAAGCCCATGTAATTTTGGCAGAAATTACGTCATTGAGACCCGCAACGCTTTTAATGGTCGTCTGCTCATCACAAGAACCTACACACGGTCCTCGTACAATACCTAGAAAAAGGGAAAGTCATTAAATATCATTAAATTATATGAACATTATACGGAATGATAGAATATTAAAGTGTTGATAACCATTGTTAATTGTAATCATTGCCGCTCTATTTTTAGGTCACCTGAGACGAAATTTCAAGTGACCTTTTCTAATCGCCTTTTGTGCATCGTCGTGCGTCGTCCGTCATGTGTTCGTAAACAATTTACAATTTCGTCTTCTCAAAAACAGCTGAAACCTTCAAAGGCTTAAGGCCAATCAAACTTGTGAATTATATGACACCTTTCCCCCCCAAGGGGGCTGTGGGAGGGGCCAAAAGGGGGTAAATTGACTAAAATTTCAAAAATATTCTTCTCCACTAACAGGTGTGGTAGAATCAAATACGCTACATAGATAGAAAGGTCTAAAGGCCCCCTACAAAAAATTGTAATTATATGACCCTTAGGTATCTGGTTTCCCCCTGGGGAGGGGGTTAAATTTACTAAAGTTTATATAGTGAAAACACATTTTGGAGCTTTATATGGTCATTTATAATAGAAAATAAGACAAGTGTTGTCAGAATTATCCCTAGTAGATGCCCATTGAATCCAATTAACAAATTTTCCATGACTGACCCCCAGGGGCCTAAGGGACGGGTCAAATAGGCTAAAACTTCAAAAATCTTCCTCTGAATTTCTAGAACTGATAGAATCAAATACTTTTGTTGGATAGAAAGGTCTTAAGGTCCTTTGCAAAAATTGTGAATTATATGACCCTTGGGTCTCATGTTTTCCCCTTGGGAGGGAGTCAATTTTACTACAGTTTATATAGGAAAACACATTTATGAACATCATAGTGCTTTGTTTTCATAGGAAATTAGTCAAACTGGGTTAGAATTATTAGCCTGAGAATCATTTTAACATCATATCCATATTGGTCCTGGTTGACCCCCAGGAGCCAGAGGGGTGGGGCCAAAAGGGGTCAAATTGGCTAACTTTTCAAGAATTTACAGATTTGATGGAACCAGATTCTTTTCATAGATTGAAAGGTCTTAAAGCCTTTACAAAATGCGTGAATTTCATGGACCTTGGATCTCAGATTTTCCCCTGGGGAGGGAGTCAAATTTACTATAGTTTACATAGGAGAAACACATTTATGAACATTATTTGCTTAGTTTTAAGAGGAAATGAGTCGAACTAGGATAGAATTATTAGCAAAATATAGAATTTTAACACCATATCCAT
This sequence comes from Argopecten irradians irradians, assembly GCA_004382745.1. NCBI lineage: Eukaryota > Metazoa > Mollusca > Bivalvia > Pectinida > Pectinidae > Argopecten > Argopecten irradians. The sequence goes on from SAYR01012726.1 coordinate 54,741, forward strand.
ATTGGTCCTTGATGCCCCAAGGGACAAGAGGGGGTCAAAATGGCTAAAACTTCAAAAATCTTCAGACTTTTGATGAAACCAAATAATTTTCATAGATTAAAAAGTGACAGTTATAAAATCACTAAGCTGACTTCTAGTTTGGTTTTATTGTTTAACGTTGGCAAAGCAAATACAATTTTAAGCATAAGGTTTGGTAACATCATACACTAACTATCAAAATGAAAACAAACAAAAAAGAAATCTTATACGAAGGCAGGTAGGGCGTTAGAATTGTACCTGCTGCCCCAATTGCATGATCGTAAAAGGCGACTAAATTTAGGATCTTTTCTTTTCTTTTCTTCATAACTGACTTTATCTTTCCTAATGCCTTCCTTGTCACCGCCTCACTTTTGGCCTTGAGCTGAGCGTTCGCCCCTGTGAGGAAGGTTGTGGGTTCCGTCCCCTGGCCGAGACACACCAAAGTCTATAAAAGTGGTAGTTTCTGCTCCTGCTGAGCGCTCAGCACATGGGGAGTGGGACGACTGGTTCGCTCGTTGTCAGTATAATGTGACCGTGTGTGGTGTGTTGCTTGGTGTCTTCGGCGGCATGCTTCAGTGATATAGCACTATAAAAAGGGTAATAGTTCCACTATACAAGAAGACACAACATGAATATATCGCAGTCTCCCAAAACACGCACCTCGCACAACATACACACAACACACCGCATACATGGGAGGCCGTCCTTACATGACCATAGCTGTTAATAGGACGTTAATTAATCAAAAAAAAAAAAAAAAAAAAGGTTCAACTTTAAAGTTTATTCTTATTCGTAGATAATTTTTACAGATTTGAATCAACTTTGCAAAGGCTTTTCTGTATCAGCACTCAAGTGACCGTCAAGGCCTCTTGGGCCTCTTGTTTGTTTTCACACTCGTATGGCTTTAAAATGGATCAGCAAATTACATTTTGAACTCTGACCTGATACTCAGTATACAATCAAACCATCAAGAAGTACTAAGCATCATTTTGTATAAACTGTTTAATGATCAGATGGTATGTTTACAATAATACACAATATAACGTCATTTACTTGAGACCTAGTATACTTTTAAGGTCACTGAGACATAGTCTCTAGCGATTTAATCTAATTGCCTTTTGTCCGTCGTCGTCCGTCGACCGTCTGTAAACAATTTACATTTGCAACTTCTTTTAAGGCATAAGGTCAATCAAAATTGCGAATTATATGGTTTCGAACCACCATGTTGGCCAAAGGGGGTAAAATTCATTTATATTTCAAGTGTTCTCAACGTAAAGATAGTACAGTGGTAGAATCAAACACTCTTCATAAAGTAGAATGGTATTAAGACCCTTAACAAACTGGGAATTTCATGGCCCGGGGATCTTAGAGTTTCCCCTTGATAGAAGGGAGTCAAATTTATTATAGTTTTAATAGGGGGGAAATTATGACGATTATTTTCTCAACTTCCAAATTTGACAAACTTGGGTGGAATAATTAGTCTGAGATAGCATTTCATATCTAATTTGGTCGTTAATGGGCGGGATCAAAATGACAAAATCATCTTCTGAGTTCACTGATTTAATTAATAAAATGAAATACTCGTCATATATAAATCTTAAATTCATAATCATAAATCACTGACTGACTTAGGAGCCTGATGAGTGCAATGGGTAAGCATATAGTGTTTATACGTCTTAATTTCATTCTGTATCAGAACTCATAGATCAAGAAACAATTACGACCCTTGGGCTTCTTGTTAACTGTCTTGATTAAATTTCTCCCGTTTAGTAATATATGGAATTACTTATGATAAGTTAATCATGGTGATTTTGTTGGGATTAAATTTTATTATATTAAAAAAAATATGGACGTAGGCTTATTTACAAAAACAAAAGGAAATATGCTTTGGATTCTGTCCCATGGCAACACACCTTATACATGGAAGCCTGTCTTCATGTGACCCTGACTGTTCTGGGAACGTAAATATAAACCCATCCATTGCACATATATAATGCACTTAAATGACCCTTAATAGGACCTTCATCTATTACAATAAACCAAACCCAATACCCTCGTGATTATTCATTAGACAAATAATTCAAAGATTACTTTTTCTACAAACGCATGCATGATCAAGAAGGCACCATCCATGTAAATTGCACGTTGAATGATTATTATCAACTTAAAATTTCTTTTAAGTAATTGGTTTCATGGTGCAAGGATTTGCTTCAACAACTTACGTCAGGTAAATGATTCATGTGTACTAATTATTTTTTTTATAAACCATTGCTATACAGATGCCACAATCAATATAGGGTAAGCTTATACAAGCAGTAGGTAGTGAGTTTCGGATAACATATCTAGAAAAGGTCCATCATAACAACATCCCTTGATACACAGAAGATTATATATGCTTCATTTGGTCAAATTCAACTAACTAAATCAAAATCATAGATTCATTAACCTGCATCTTCAATCAGTATTCTGACATTTTTCCCATTTTTCATTTCCGTTTTAAAAATAAAAATTATGAGCTGTGTTGCTTTGTATCCTCAGCGATATGCTTCGGTGATATAGCACTATAAAATAGGCAAAGGTTACACGATGCGCAAAAAAAAATCCACGAATATACCAGTCTCCCAAAACACGCACTACACACAGAGAACGTAGGCTGTGAGAAAGTCTGTTGTGTATACACGTGCACTATATACTATATAAAAGGATAAGGGAACCAAAGGCGCGCTGGGAAAGGTACACCTGCCTCTACTAAAATCACCCGTATCCGTTTAAACATGGATAAATAAATACATATTTAATACCGATATATTCTTAAATAAATTTTCTACATGGAAAACACAACTTCAAATACGATATAATATTAACCCTTGTTTTTGATATAGTATATAGTACACAGCAGACTTTCTCATGACGTATGTTACAAGTCCCTGTGGCACTACATACACACAACACACCCCATACATGGGAGGTCGCCCTTACATGACCCTGGCGCTTATTAGGACGTAAATATTATAATCCAAACCAAACCAAGTTACTTATCAATGACGTATCTATTAAATAGTGAATGTATAGCATGTAGTCCACTGTAAAGATAGCTTATTGATTTACTAAACCCGATATTAATTAGCCAGAATCCTGCGTGTCACTGTGAGTTTACTGTGCAGCTGATAGCGCTCACTGAATAGTTTTGAACAGAATAGCATTCTCCCATGAGAAATGAGAAACGGTTATTTCGAAGAAAAAAAACATACCCAGAGTAACTTTAAAAGATGTCTTCATACATCTTCTGTTCTTAAGGTCATCAAAAGGATAATGACAACGCAGAAGGATCAAAGGTTGATGTGGATTTTATAACCTATTGATAGATAGTCACGATTTTTAAATTACTTTCGGTGAGTTCCATCACGAATACGGAGAAAAATGGCTTTGAATAATGTAGTCTTCTATTACGAGATCACCTCATGGTTAGCAATCAATTCGAGTGTTGATAAAAAAATCTGCTATGACCTGAAATATACACATGCTTATAATACATTTGTAGGCGATCCATAGCAATCAATTTGAGTTTGATTAGAAACAAAATGCATGAATGCTCTGCTATGTCCTCCAATATTTTTTGAATAAAATGATTTAAATTATGCACATGCTTTAAGGATGTATTCTGCTGAGGGGTCAAAAATTTCTTGTAAATACAGTTTTTTCACTTATGACTTTTTGAAAGAGGGGTTATAGACAAACCAAAAAATGCAATAACAAATGATGTTGGTGTGCTTGTTTTTTCTCTATAGCATCTTGAAAATGTCTACTTATTTAAGCTTTTTTCATCAATTATCCATGAAAAATTCGATTATGAACAATAATTATTAAAATAAACAAAATATAAGTATCAGGTTATTTTTCTTCTTCTTCAAATTGATTCATGACTATGTCATTGATAAAGTTTGAGCAAAAAATTGTCAATGAAAATGCATGTGTTGCCATTTGTTTCATATTTTCAACCGGGAATGATTAATCATGTATCGCATGATTTAAATACTTTATTTCAGCTTTTAAACTAAAATTTATCCAAATTGTTGTAAATACATCTTCTCCAAAATTTTTCATATGATAAAAGAGACCTTAACGAACAAATATTTGACAAAAATAGGTTGGTGTTGGAACTTTGTAAATAATGATGAAAAAAGTGAAAACCAAAAAATGGCAGAGTTATCTCCCCTGTCCAAATTTACAAAAAACATTGCTATTCATTTGGAGCGCATCCAAATTAATGCAAACATAGCAACAAACATTATTTATTCTTCCAATATAGTAATAGCATATAGTTAATATATTTTTTTCAAAATATATATTGTTTTTAGCTACAAATAGAAATCACATATAATTATAAATTTTGCCACTTTTATCAACTGACAGAACCACAAAGTACAGGTCCTACTTATAATATTAAAATTTATTTTACATACTTATAATTATTTGAGTATGTTGAATATGTTAATTTAATAAAAGCAATTCTTTTAATAGTTTTTTTTTTAATTTAATTTCACCTATATGTATTTACTATTTTATTGTTTTCACAAGAAGAATGAATGATGTAATACCATAACTAAGGTCAGAGAAGAAATATCCAATTTTAAATTTGATGTGAATAGTGATTATATAAGTAGTAAGAAATTCTATAAATCATTTCAATTCCATTTCACATCTGCTTCAGACTTCTGTATCCAGTTCACTAGTATACATAAATAATTTTAATATACTAGCTTTATACCGTTTTTCCTCATTACATAAATAATTAATCAACACATGTTTAATTCACTCCACCTTACAGCTACATGTAACAAGTATATGCCAGGTATATATAAAGAGCCATCTGGTGTATTTTTACATTTTAGCAAGAAATTATGTTGTTGTTGTTATTTTTCTTATACATATGTATATAGTATACATGTTTAATATGTATATTCATATATTTACATTTTATGCGAGAGGTACAATATGTCAGTGATTTTGAACCAGAAATTGCCTTCATTGGCAGGAATAAGAAATTTAATCTAGACTTTTCCTATACATGTGTAATGATTCTGGATCGGTATTAGGTACAGTAGTTTATCTGTAAATTTGAGATCCAAGATTGGAACCCATGTCTTGTCATGTATTTGTCTGCTCCTCTTATATTACACATGTTAGTGCATGTGCACTTCATGTCTTTATATCCAACATGAAAGAAGCTTACACAATACTGCATTATTGATTTATTTATTTCACATAATAGAATTTCACCTGATAACATACACCAGGTATATATGCCTCTTTCACATTATGTGTATGACACAAGTCCAAGAAAATTTTACACCATTATGATAAATTAATTGTTAGAGTACCAAAACTGAAAATGTTTTTGGTCACAGAATTTTCATTTCCTCTTGTACACACATGTTGAACACAAATTTGCTCCTGGAGTGGTTCCTAGTCGAATAATACTGGGATGTGCCTGCAGCCATTCTGTAATAAAAATTGAGAACATACATGTACAGATGTATATCATGTAGGCCTTGCATGTGCCAAAGAAATATGATTTGTTACTTTCATAAATTTTACAATATCAGTTCAGAAAAAAACAAGTTTTCATTCTTTTCTTAATACCCTAACCTAGTATCATTTATAAATTATAGACCTAAAACTGATAAATGAATGTGTGCACATTGTACATGTACTTGCAACTGTACTTGAACTGAATGTGTTGAGGGGCTGATGGGGATATGCAATGTACAGTATTTTAGCTATAGAATAAATAAGTGTTTTACACATTGTTAATATACTGCATTTGATAATTGCGTTTATATAAAGATGTAAGTGTACTTACATTTACAATGTACCTTATTTACTGCCGTCAGTTGGAAGATCTTGCCACTTTGAATAACTTGTTAGCCTAAGATGAAGTCAGTATTATAAGCTGATACGTACTAGGTACTTAGAGGCAATTGCGTGATATCGATGTCAGACAGGGCTCATTTTCCGCAACTGTATCACCAAACACACCGTCGTAAATCGTTAGCATGATCCTCAGTCAACATATACCAGGGCAGCTGTCCAGTTGACAAGTTTATAATCATGAGCTCGACCGTCCGACTGCAATTTGGTCTGTCCGGTTAGTCACCAGTCAGTTTGCTATTAATTAAAGTGATCAAAGTTCCACGATAAATTAATTCCTGGTTTCTCATGAATGTCTTTCTTCTATTGTCACATTACAAGTGCACTGACTCTATATTATCCTGCTAAAGACGGCTGAAAGACGTCAACCTTACCACACACATGAAAACTCGTCCGACATTGTTTAACGTTATTGTACCCAAATTGATACTGTACCCAAATTGATGCCCTAATTGAAAAAATACCTTAAACATTTGTGTTGTTAAAGTTTACCTCATTTCTCAGTGGTGATACCAAAGGTGCATCATTTATTGATAATTAAGCTTCGTTTTATATACCTGTTTCTGTTATTTCCTCTGAAAGATCACTTTGAAATTGATAACTCTGTCTAAAACGTGTTAATCCCTAGAAATGTGGCCGTGCGACAATTACTATTTGTACTAAAGTAGTGGGTTTTTTTTCAAAGTGTAAGGCCTCCTCAAAGAAAATTATATCAAATAATGAAATTTAAGATATAAACACTTAACAGAAATAGATATAAAATGTAGTTGCCACACATTATATTTTTATTTTATCACTTGCAAATTGCTCTTTGTATAGCGTTATTTCTCCATCTTGATTTTCACTAAAACTGTTACTAGATTCAAGTATCTTGTAACTTGATTGATTCATAATCATGTTTGTAGTTTTTTTACATTGTATTTTTTTACAATCATTAAAAGTAATTAAAAGTGGTCTTTTGACATATACACCATATTGGAACTATATAGGTTTAGGTGAATGCCACAGAAAACCTTAATTTAAATCATTGAAATATCACACAAGTCATAACGTGGTGTTACGGGGTACTGAATTAGCGCAGGTACTGTTGTGAAAACACTTGCACAATTTTTACAGTAAAATGTATAACTGTATTTAGTATAACACAGCATAATAAACACAACTACACCCCTTTTATAAAGTAAAATCACAAAAAAAAATATTTACATTGATTTCTCTTAATTTTATACATTTTTTCTTGCTGGGTATCAATTTAGGTACACATCATGTGACAAAACTAGAAATTTCGACACATGATATTAATCGTTCTAATAGTAAAAATAAGCACTGTAATAGCAAAAACAAAGCATCAAAATAAAGTTTGTACGCTCTTTTTGAAAACAAAACAGAAAAAAAGTGAAGAACACCAAGCAACAAATGCCATATAAGAGAAATCTACGTGTATTGGTATCAATTTGGGTACAATGACGTTACATTTCCGGTCATTGCGCCGATGTACGATATGTCGTAAAATGATACTATTCTTCACTAAAACTCAAAATAAACACTTGTGACATCATGGAAACATTATATTTAGTTTATTTTTTAACAGTAAACACCTAAATAACAAAAAGATATTTACAAAATGTTTTACGTCATAGTAATGTTGCTAAAGAGTTACGTCCCTTTACACGGATCTGTTCACGTCAAAATCCTCACCAGAGATTCATAGCGAACAAATTTAGTTTGGATAGAAAAAAAACAATGCATGCGTGCTGTACTATGTCCTGCAATATCGTTGAATAAAATTATACACGGGCTGTAAGTCATAGTAATCAATATGATCTTGGCTAGAACACAAGTAAACAGAAATACATATGCACATGCCTTTATTATACATTTGTAGACACTTCGAATGAATATCTTTGTATATGGTTTTGGCTTTAGTAATTATCGTCGTTCATAAGACTGTTCTTGTTTACACACCCTCATTTATCACATAACTGTCCCGTCCAGCTATGTCATAAATATCGTAAGACACATGTGTTATAACACTCTTATGACGCCATATGTAGTTTTGACGTCATAATCTATATATGATGTCGCATGATTGTCTCGGTAGAGGCAGAAACATATATACATAGAGATTGGAAACTCCTTCTTTGTCTTTATTGACAGGCAACGGGACCTCCAGTTTATAGGCATTTTCCCTTGGCTAACTACTTGTAAGTGTATTCTTTTAAACGTTATATTTTTGCATAAATACAAAGTTTACATATTATATCATGGTTTGATGTGACCAGATTTCACGATTTATGTTATCTAATATGATTTTTGAAAGCATGAAAATCAGCAATTTACCAAGTTTTTTCGAAAATCAGCCTTTCAAAACCGGAAGTGCATTTTGTTTTATTAATAAACAAGTTAAAAAATATATTTTTCTATCCAAAATCGTATTCATACCATCTGAAAATTACTGATCTTTTATAACAATTCAAAGTTATTCTGCTGTATCTTACTATTTAAAAGCTTATCTAAAAGCGCCTAAGCACATACAGAGGTACATCTGCCTATCGTAAAAATGGCGGAGTTGCCAATCTCTATGTATATGTATATATGTTTCTGGTAGAGGGAAACGTCACTTCCGAGCTAGATTTCAACTGCTTTATACATCGAAGAAATTAAAATTTTTACTTAAATCTCTATCAATAAAAGTTTTGTGATAAATAGAGTTTTGCACTCGTGACTATGTTATATGAAATTTATTTTACTCATTAAATAATTTGATATGAAACGCGCCTAAAGGATCGTGGTATATCAAATTATTGAACTCGTTTGATAAATTCCATATTACATAGCCACTCATGTAAGATCCCCTATATATCGGATCATGAAGCGTCTCATACCAGATTTTGACCAAATGAACCGTAAAACTTGTCAAAACATATGGAAAGACACCGGGTTAACGGGGGATGTTTTATAAATAGTTCATCGGTGTATTTGAAATATCTAACTATTGATAAGGTTTGACCAAATGAACCGTATAACTTGTAAAATCATATGGTAACAAACCGGATTAACGGGGGATGCTTTATAAATATTTCATGGGTGTATTTGAAATATCTTACTATTGATAAGGTTTGACTAAATGAACCGTAAAACTTGTCAAATCATATGGTAACAAACCGGATTAACGAGGGAAATATTTGATAAATATTTTATGGGTGTATATGAAATATCGAAATATTGAAACGGTTTGACTAAATGAACCGTAAAACTTGTCAAATCATATGGTAACAAACCGGATTAACGAGGGAAATGTTTTTAAAAATATTTTTTGGGTGTATATGAAATATCGAACTATTTGATAAGGTTTGACCAAATGAACCGAAAAAATTGTCAAAACATATAGTAACAAACCGGATTAACGGGGGAAGTTTTATAAATATTTTATGGGTGTATTTGAAATATCAAACTATTGATAAGGTTTGACTAAATGAACCGTAAAACTTGTCAAATCATATGGTAAAAAACCGGATTAACGAGGGAAATGTTTTATAAATATTTTATGAGTGTATATGAAATATCAAACTATTGATAAGGTTAGACCAAACGAAACGTATAACTTGTCAAATCAGCAGACGATGTAAAGGAGGACACTTTTTATAAATATTTTATGGGTGCATTTGACATATATGAACTATTGATATCGATATTTGTATTATTTTTGCTTACAAAATCAATGACTGGTTTGTCTGATGTGGAAAATGTCATAATATTAAAACGTAAGCATCATATGCCGTATCATTTTATCGTCGCCTTCAATATTCATTATGTTATTATTTGGTTTGACTGAAAAATATATTTACCTGTTTTAAATTCACCATGACAATAAAATATGTTCTTATTTCAATGTTTTACGTTTAACCTGATTAATATTGTGATACTTATTCAGAAAATAGTTCGGACCTAAGTGATCCTATCGGTCGATTAGCGATATGTTTCAGTAAAATAACACTTTAAAATGGGTAACAGTTGCAATATAATTAAGCGACCAACAACTATACCGCAGCCTTTCGGGTGCATGTTTTACTGATATAGCACTATAAAAAGGACACGAGTGAAACTGTACAAGAAGACACAACACTGATATACCACAGTCTTCCAAAACATATACCTCTCATTTCACACTCACAAGACACCACATACACAGGAGGCTGTCCTTACACGACCCTTGCTGTTAAAAGGAAGTGAGTATAACAAACCAAACCAAATCCGAAAACACACACCACATACACGGTCCTTTAATGACACTGGCTGGTAATAGGACGTAACACTTAGACAAGCATCGCCACATCATCAATGTCCTCTAATGTGTATATGATATGGCAACCAAATAAAAAAAAAATCCTGCTTTTTTATATATAATAATTCTGCTTTTATTTTCCTTAGCTGTCGATGGGTTAATATCGTTATTGACCACTCATATGTACTAGAAATCATCACCAGTAATCAGAAGGAAGCTCTCATAAACACCTGGGTTGTTTGATCTCCTAATGAACACATCATATATTACAGAGCCTTAACGAGTCCATCATCTCCTCCAATCAGGATAGTAATGCCGTTTCGTCATTATTTGGTATCAACATAACTTCCAAGTGCATTTGTTACGAACGACACAATGTAGAGTATAGTGTACCTCTATGTGATGTTATTGTATTTATTCATGATTAACGCGTATTTGAGTTAAAATTGATATTCAGTGTTCAATTTTAATGCAACGTAAAACCTTACTCTGAATAAATGTCTGGTTGTTTTGAAATTGTATATCCAATTTATTGATTTGATATGAACTTGATACTACAATAGCTTTCAGTGTATTTAATGGCCAAGGCAAGGATAACTTGTAAAGGAATGAAACAATATTTAAGTTTGATTCTATGTTGCGTATATTGAAATTACCCCATAGATGGAATTGTGTTTATTTCACACACATATGTTTTAATCAAGTATTAAAATGCCTCCCTATAGAATCTAGGATCTATATAGATGCAATAGCTATAGAGAGAATCTTGAGACGAGTGTCTGCAAAGCTCTAGCATCTATATAGACCATAGATTCCATAGAAAGAGAGTTTTATACTTATATTTACATTATTGAATCATTTTTGGGTCTCTGCATTAACATTGTTTGCATTAGAGTAGGAAAACCGTTAATAAACGACGATTTAATCCACAAGATGGAACATCGTCATTTTGACGGTTATCATTTAACGTTACCAGGTCAACATGAGTGACGTCATAGTGGTCATGGGAGACCGTCGTTACATGAACATAGCTGTAAATAGGACGGTGATTAATAAAAATAAAATTCTTCCTAACTTCTCACTTGACACCACCTTATTTTGGACTTCAGTTGAGTCTTCGCCCTGACAAGGGAGACGCTGTGTTCTATCCCCTGTCCAAGATACATCTTGGATTATAAAAGTTTCTGTCCTGTTTTGCGTTCAGCGTAAAGGGAGTAAGAAGACTGCTTTCTGTGTTGTCGATATAATATGATCAGGTGGATGTGCTTATGTGGTGTATTCGGTGACATGTTTCAGTTGGATAGCACGGTAAAAAGGGGCAATAGTTCCTTTATTACAAGGTGACACAACATGAATATATCGCACCCTCCGCAGCGTATTGCACACATGGGAGGCCGTCGCCGTCCTTAAATCACACTGGCTGTTAATATAGTGTTCATCTAATAACCCATACCAGATCAAACAAACCAATGCTATACTTGATGTTGCCTTTCAGAATCATCGAGTGCATCCCACCAACGTGATATATATCAAGTAACATCAACAATGTATTACATCGTAAACACAAAGAGACGTGATCGATGAGACATACAATACTGTAATCGGGGTCAGGATTATAACTAATCTAGGTCGATATTTTATAGTTACTTTTAATGAACGATAAATAAATGTCTAATGAAGGAGAGACCGGTAATAGAATGTTCATTGTGAAGAGAAATTGTCATAAAATGGACAGGCGTTACAGGTTATAGCGTCAAATGATATGGTTATATGACAATACAATACGCTTCTTGTTCAGACTCGCCACGTACTTCCGATATTCTATTTAATGTCTTCTTCATTCGTACTTTTAATATACGATGTTCTATCTTTATATTCAATTTATAGGTGTATACCATAATAACCCTGGCTGTCACATGGACGTTAATAAAACAACCAATCTACCCATTAATACGAGATCATTATCAAATAAGCGTTTCATTTTCATACGTTTGATAACTATTTGCTGGTCCCGTTTACAAGTCATATATTAAACGGTCCTTTTAAACATATAATGATAGCATTACTGATATAGTCAAAGGTATTTTGTTACAGGTCACCTGAGACAAAGTCCCAATCGGCGGTAGTCGTAAGTCAAGTGTCCGTAAACAATTTATACTTTCGACTTCTAAAAAAACTACTACGATATATTCAGTAAAATTTTGTATAATCCTTCAATGACCTAAGACCAATCAAAATTGTGAAGTATATGATCCCACGGGACTGTCAGAGGGACAAATTAACTAAAAATTTCAAAACTCTTTTCACTTGATACATAAGTTTACAAAAATGTTTTCCGTGAACCTTAGGTCTCAGTAAGCCAGTTCTAGTGTTCGATTCATAGCTGTGTTCAATTTCAATGAAAATGATATTGCAAATGATCTTGGTCTTGTAAACCACCTTTCGCGAAATACATTAAACTGTTTCATAAATGATTGTGCACTTGCGCCTATGGTTCGTTAAGAACAACCTCCTGCCCTGTATGTCATTTTAATTTTATATTTACCGTTTTTCTTGATTGTTTTACTGAAAATAGTGTTCAAAGAATGTGTAACACGAATTCACCATCTATATTGTTGTTTTCAATTTATCATTGCTTTGTTCTCATTTTTCTCCGCAAATATTCTCAAATAAAAATGTATTGTTGCAAATTACACATTAATTTCACTCGGCTTGTTATGATCCATCAAAGACTGTTCAGATGAATTATTTGGCGAAGAAATTGATCAACGATAATTGTTTTGAACATTCCTTTACAGTTTTTTGTTAAGCTTTAGCGAGATTTTGCAATTTTTTTTAAAAATCAAATGAACACTGGTCAAAAACAAGAAAAGCTGGAGAAAAATGCACATTTTTTAAACTACATATTAATCTATATCTATGTTATTTTAGTTTTTAATATGTGTATCATTATGCAAAAAATGTATTCTTGTTAGTCTCGAAATAAATAAATCGTAAACTTACCTAGCTTCAAAAGGACGAAATCGTGTATCCCGGTATCTGTAGACATCGATACCAATCCTATTGTCATGGTGAACAATGTCAGCCATGACGATTTCATATCTGTTATTGTATTGTCACTAATTTATTGATGTCTAATTAAAATATCCATTCTGTTAAATATAACTCCCGTTGTTACGATATATACAATAAAAGATCTCCATGGACGAGGTGCAGATATCGTGGAGGACTATGTAAGCAATAATAACAAATCCACACCACCTGTGGTTTATGAAAGCGATGAAAACGTTAGGAGTTTAGTCACTCTGTCAGGCGAAGCAGTAATAGGTCTGCAAACTGTTCGGATCTACCTGCAGTTATTCCGCAGAGTATCGACCGAAGTAATGACGTTTTACAGAAATACCGACAGTGGTCTTAGGGAAACGTGATTAGGCTCTACTTACCAATTACAGATAGCATTGTGGTGATGGACGTGGGATATGATGCTAATCACATTTTATATAAATGATTAATTTTGGGTCTTTGTACATCATCATATGGTCCTTTGTATATAACACCGAGATATTAGTTCTCCTCAATATCACCGACAACGCGAGAAGCATTGTCCAAAATAACTCTCCTGAATATCTTATTACTAACTTTCATCTGATACCATTGGTTTCTTCAATCACGGAACATATTGACTGATTAAGAACTGTCATAACTGATTGGCTGGAAAGACAGGTTAGCCTTCTATCTACAAACTTATTTTTTAATCTGATATGTGGAATCCTTTTAAAAACAACAGAACCCGGATTGATCCTGACGCCCGCCATTGATAAATTGTTATCAGTCAAAAATGCAATTTTTCTTTGCTATGAGAGTCGGTATGGAATCAACAAATAATACCGAACATTTTTTTCGAAGTGATGTATGATTTTCTGTTTTTTTTTTATATCAAAAACAAAGTATGAGAGAACTTAAACATAGAATGATAAAGTTTGATAGAAGTAATACATGCAATAATTTTGATCCCTTATGTATTTTCTGGAACACAGCAGAAATGAACTTCAGTTGACGGATCGCCAGCTGTCAAACCGTCCGAGTAACGCAGGTGACTTTTCATTTCTTTATTTTGTATGCTACGGCATTGAATAGTTACACGTTGATTTACGAGCACGAGGCATGGCTGTATACTACCCAGGGATCAGGGTCAGTTTTCGAAATCATGAATGGTGCTTGATTAGTCATATTGGTTTTATTGATCTCTCTCAAATTGAAGTATGTATAACTCTAAGGAACAAAAGGAAACCATGAGGAATCTTTCCTCCAGTTGATGTCAGACGTCATGATCAGAGGTAGGTTTAAAAGAGTCAATGCAGTAGAAAAAAGTAGTCTACCACTATGATTGGTATTTGACCCACCTTTTTCCACAACCTGCTTCGAACTCATGGGAAGATAACTCCATTGGAATTATGATTAGTGTTTGGAAAAGGTTTATTTTTATTTTATGTTGATTGATCTTTATATATTTTATAAAAAAAGATAACAATTTGGCAGAGGTAAAAATTCTCGTAAGTATACCACAGTCGTACGGATAAACGCATAACCCAAACACGTGGGAGGCTGTTGTCCTTGACTGACATTTTTTGTTGTAATAAAAAAAACAATACTACTTTACCTAATCCAGGTAAGATCTATTGCTTGAGTTAAATTTTAATAATCATTGAAACACCATAAAATAACATTTTTTCTAACTATTTCTTCACCACTTTATTATGCTCCACTGCCGACAGAGCATAAACGATACCCATCATTTGAACAATAACTGGTGTTTAATCATGTATATATGTGTCTGACTAATACAACGATACATATACAATATTTGTTTTTGCTCTTGATGCATGCGCAATCAGTACTTCATTCCATAGAGGACATAGTTTCATTGCGTTTTTTTCGGAGCGCAATTAATTATTATTAATATTTTTATCTTAAAGTGAACAGTCGGGCAAGGATGGCTAAAGTCGGTAAAAATGGTGTGAATGTATCCAGTATAATTTCTTATGAAATGGAAAAATAAAATCTCTCGTCAAAATCTGTCTGCGTACGAAGAAATTTATTTAAAGTTTGGGAATTCTAAAACGTCCTCCCGGCTCACTATGTCCGTAGTTACATTTCCACGCAGCCTCGCTTTCAATGCTTTCAACTTTTCTTTACTTTAATGGTCAGAATTAGGAAACTAAGCAGAACTTGACCGTCGTATTAATATGCGAGAACTTTTGGAAGGCCAATGAACGCATTTAGACTGGTTTTCTTTGCCCGACTATTCACTTTAAAGTAAAAATAAGAAACTAAAACTTCTCAATGATGGCAATGGTGTAAAGTTTTTTTTCATTCAAAATTTTTTACTGATTTTCATGAACATGTTATTACAAAGAACAAGGAATACAATTCATCACAATGCCAATAATATGTCTTACATTACAATTTTGTATATATGCAACAAGTAACAATTGGACATACACATTTACACAAACCCTACAAGACCAACATTTCATCTACAATATGTGAATTGTCAAAGAGAAAACTAAATTTCAATGTTTTCTTCTTCAAACAAGGCATGCCATCCTCCCCATCTTATAAGGAATTTTGTATATTCATTTTTAGATTTATACATAACCTTTTTCGCCTCATAATACTTACATATATGTATTTTAAGTACTTCAAAACATACATAAATTTTCTTAATTCTACAGTGATATACATAGAGTTTGAAAAGTAATGACATTATATTAAACATATTGTTATGTAGACCAAGCAGTATTGATATTGGTGATAAACTAACATTGAAAGTGGTTTTGTAAAGTAACCATTTCTCAAACTCCTTACGATGTTTTGTTATCCTTGAACATTCGTAAAACAAATATATATATATGTTTCATTTTTATCACTATATAATGTACATAGCGGAGAAACCACAATATTTCTGAATAGAAAAATGTTGTTTGGTAAAATTTTATGGACCAGCCGATATTGCAGCCACCTTAACTTGGAATCCTGTGTTTGTTAAAAAAATAATTCTGTGGGTTTTTGTCCACCAGAACTCGTCATCATCATCCAGCCCTAAGTTACATGCCCATTTCACATTGTAAGAGTTATTAATTGATAATCCATATGATTGAGTTAAAGTTTTATATATTATTCTTTTTTCGGATTCCTCTGAGACTCTTATTTCTAAGAAATATGGACAATTTGGGGGATCCATGATATTGAATTTCTCCTTCAAACTTGGAAAAGATTCTATTAATACCCTCTTTAATCCTTCAAATAAAGTGAAAGGAGGTTGAAAATGATAAAATTTGCAAACGTTTGAATTAGAAAAAATGTCTCCATTTTTGTCAATCATATCTTGAACTGTTATTATCCCTCTCTCATACGAGTCTTTCCAGTAAACTGTTCTGCTAATATATACATGTCATCGGGAGGAAATACTTTTTTAACCTCTGAAAGCATCAAGAAAACCTCCTATCACAGATTTGAAACTACCATACACCAATGACATCAAACCTTCAACTCAGTCGGCATCAAACAACTTTGGCAACAAAGGTGGTCTACCGAAACAAACAATAAACTGTTTAAAATACAAACAACACTTAATCCTAAACAGTCCAGTCTGAGAAACCGCAATGAGCTCTCTGTTCCGAACTGGAACATATTTTACACATATCTCTATTGAGAGAGGAGGATCCCCCTACTTACTGTGCATGTGATTCTCCTCTCAAAGTGGAACATATTTTAGTGCACTGTTTTAATTTTAATCACATAAGAGATAAGTATTACGATGTCTCCGACTTTTACCCTTTGTACCATGTTGTGAGACATAATTGGTGTCTTCGGCGGCATGCTTCAGTGACATAGCACTATAAAAAGGGCAACAGTTACACTATACAAGAAGACACAACACGAACATACCGCAGTCTCCCAGTACACTCACCTCGCACAACATACACACAACACACCGCATACATGGGAGGCCGTCCTTACATGACCATAGCTGTTAATAGGACGTTAATAAATCAAACAAACAAACAAACAATCATTCCTATATTCCATTTCCTATACACTGTTATCCCTAAGGATCATCATTGATCACGCACAATAAATAAATGTGGTAAAATTAACAATATCTGCATTCGTAATACAGTTTACAACCAATAGGTATTCCCCCATTCATATATGTAGAAAATCTTGACGTAGAAACGCAAGTCAGGAAAGATTCTTAAGATTACCTGAAATACGTATTTGGAAATGGATTAGCTTAGGAATGTCAAGTTTGGGTGCTATAAAAAGGACAGTAGTCCCACTATCGTAAGTCACGACACGACCAAACTGCAGTCTCCCAAATCAAGCGGCACAATAGGACGTTAATAAATCAAACAAACAAACAAAGAGACATAATCTTATTTCCAACTATTTCAAAGGAATCAGCATTTTTAACAAAATATGAACGTTTTCCCATTTTATTATCCCAACATTTTATCGTTTCATCAACATTGTAAAGTAGCTTTCTCGTGTGATTTAGCCAAAATTGTTTTATCCCGTGGAAACTTTTTATAATATCAACATTTACAATCTGTGTTTTTTAGTTTTCATCTGCCTTTTTCTTCTCCTTATCTTTTAGATTCAATTATTGTTTATATTCTGTCTGAATGCACGAATAAAGCATGACTTGTAGTTGACCTTAGTTGTCGATGGCCGTAAAACTCAAACAAACAAACGCATTAATTCAATAGCCCAGGAAAGATGCAAGAAGAAAAAAAGAAATATTTACCAATTTATTGCAGGAAAATCGGTTTTAAAACAATATCAACAGTTGTCTTCCTTTGTCCTTAATTTCATTGGTTGTCATATTTTGACGTTTGCGTTAGGGTATCATGACAGATATGCTTGAAAATCCTTTTTATGTAC
The DNA here is from genome assembly GCA_004382745.1 of Argopecten irradians irradians. Classification (NCBI taxonomy): domain Eukaryota; kingdom Metazoa; phylum Mollusca; class Bivalvia; order Pectinida; family Pectinidae; genus Argopecten; species Argopecten irradians. The sequence continues at coordinate 72,922 of SAYR01012726.1, forward strand.
ACACCAATCATTGTAAAATATGTCAGCAGATACTTACGTTTATCTTGTTATTGTCATTTTTAAAAAGAATATAAATATACCGTATATACAAGGATAAATATCATACTTCAATCCATTTTAATATTTAAATTACACTCATTTATTTATATCTATATTCAGTAAATTCTCAAACTGGCGCGAACCTCGTTTTTTTTTTACCTCTTGAAACTACTCTAGAGCTTAACTGTCAGTGCGTATACTTAAGAATAATAGGACATGCATTGGTACCGATGTGTAACATACATTTGGTGTTCTACCGTATCCAATTGTGTAATTAGATAACAAAATATGTCATTTGGCGGGAAATAGTGGGTGCCAATAATTTCAGGTGTGTTGTCACGGACCACCGAGTAAACAATAACAGTAAGATAAAATAATCCTATCGATAAAACGAATATACAAAGATAAATACAACACAGGAATCCATTTCAAACAGTTTAATTAGAATATATTTTCATATTGTCCAACTTTTACATTTTAATATTTGAATAATTATCACACTGACGTAAACCCAATCTTTGTGACGTCTTGAACTCTGATTAAGGTATTAGTGTAACAGAATTTAAAACTCTCCCTCTAGCAATGAACTCGTCCTCGAGTTTCCCGGGGTGAACAACTAACGCTATAGGATCGATCATGACTTTGCATGGGCGACATTGTAACCGAGTGTTGGATTTTATGTGTAGAATATACACCGAAAACTGTGGAGTAGTCAAATTAATGAAATGTTCGAAATGACCGTAAGGGGCTAGAACTATTCATTCCCTTGACTGTTCCACAGTGTTTTATTACACAAATCACAGCATCGAATGTTATTGATACTCTCCATCATTACACTATTATTAGACCTGATGCATACACACTTTCTATCAACTTACAAGTATACCTAAGAAGTGATATGTATATATGTGAAATATTTGCCTACTTTCATTGTCCCGTGTTACTGTTCGCGTCATATTATGTAACCGTGGTCATTTTTGTGTCTTTATAAAGGGGCAGATCGCCTCAAAAATTGACAATTTGTTTTTTGTCCACACGATTGGAAATACTTCTTTGTCCAATAAGAAGTGATAAACGTATACAAAATACAAAATGGTTTAAAACCTAAAAAAGCAAATGCTGAATACGTACTTAGTTATGTTCCACAGTATTTACATTCATCTTCAACTGTGGAATAGTTAAAATTTTCAATGGAACCAACTTTTTCAAACTATTCCACATTAGCAAAAAATAGTAGATTTTGTCTCAACTATACTTCAATCTATAACAATAAATAACATCACTACCACGTCATAAATAAAATTCAATCACTGCCTCCGCCAAGGATCGAACTTGGGACCTCTGGATTACAAGTCTTACGTTCAACCGATCATGCTAATGAGAACGTATTTTTCAGCTGAAAAGTTGCCTGACAATATACAGTGCTAAGTGCAAACAGTATAATGAATATTTAATACACACACAGATTCACAAGTACGCAACCGCTACACTTTTGGTGTTTCTACTTTTGACAAACCAAACACGCGTCATACATGTAGTCTATCTCTTCAAACTTCATTCTCCTTACAAGGAACAACGTATTGAGAAACCTACGGTGTTTACATCATTCTTGAGGTAATGGTTTCAAATTGATTATGTATAGCAATAATTCTGAACCGAAACATTGATAACTTTCTGTAGTTCGTTAGTTTAACGGGGAAACCGGTTGTAATCGTGAGTTCAATTATATAATATGTATACTGCCAAACGTGGTCGTAATACGGAATAGCGACCAATATACAAAGACATACATATACCGCATAGTCTAAGATCTAAGATTTGATCGTAGATATCATTCAACTATTCAATATTTCGCGAATAAAATTTTCGTAATCGTCGCAAAATCGCGAAAATAGCATCCCCGTGATAATAACCGGCTATACGGTATTTAGAAGTGTCGGAACTGAAAATGTTAATTTAGCTAAACGGTCTTTATTATAAGGTGGTCGTATTGTCGTTAGAACAACTCGTTAAATTAGAGCGCAAAAAATTAACATTAAATTATAACCATTGCAATGTATAACAATTCGATATTAATCATAAATTAACATTAAATTATAACCATTGTAATGTATAACAATTCGATATTAATCATAAGTTCATCCTATTAACCGGTCACTCACGTGTAGGAAGAGTTTCCGAGTAACCGGTTAGTGAATTCCGGCCGGTTTGACAGGCCTAATACTTATTTATCACGTTATTCGCCTGATATCCAGTGACTTCGCAATCCGATTAAAATACAGATTCTTATAACCACTCTGTTCAATAGAGGATCTGACAACATCCCATAAGGGGTCATGTTCTGTTGACCTTTATACCACCTGTACTTGATCAAATGTATTTTCTTCAAATTACTATCTCAATTGAAAACGTCATTCGTCCCAGTATTCATATACATTTTGCTTTGTTGTGCGCTTTAGGCGAGATGACTGAAAATCCGTTCTACAGCTTTTTCAAACTAATTCGTCCCAAGTCAGGATTCTGGTAATAGCAATTTGATTGGCCATGAACAAAGGTCACAATGGGATGTTGCCAGATCCACCTATACCCAAAGTGATAATAACGATCTGTAATCAGATTGGTGACTTCGTGTACTATTTTTGCATGTCTTTATAACCCGGAACGCTTGTCATTGCCTGGAAATCTAATGACTTCATGACTTGATGTCAGCAAACAATGCCGTGACGTCAGAGGATTCGAGGACATCGTCACCAAATTGCGGCTTCCGCTTTATTAATGCAACATATTTTGACCTTTGCATTCTTCAAAATGTAGGTTGTTGTGATTATATGCATTTTTGGCAGTGTGATATGAAAGTTTATTTACCCGAAGGTGTAATATTTCTAGGGTTTGCTTCGTCCGTCACTGTTGTACAATCAGAAGGGGAGATAACCCCGTGTGAAAGACGGGCGGTCACCATATGGGCACGCTTTTTTGTTTGTTTGTTTGATTAATTAACGTCCTATTAACAGCTATGGTCATGTAAGGACGGCCTCCCATGTATGTGGTGTGTTGCGTGTATGTTGTGCGAGGTGCGTGTTTTGGGAGACTGCGGTATATTCATGTTGTGTCTTCTTTTATAGTGTAACTGCACCCCAAGAAAATAAATGTTTTATTTCCTTCGACTCAAATGTGTTTTGTCATGAGAAGGTTTTCAACAAACCACAGATGCTGATAAAACTTTCACTAGACGAGTTTCGTAAAATCTCATAAGGAATGAATGCTCATTTTAGATTCTTTACGTGTTTATGGATCATTGAAGAATTGTCCTGCCATTGTCCTCGTATGACCATGTTATGTTATACTATGTATTGTATATTTATGAATCACTTCAGTGGTGTCTGTATTTCTCCCTTTACGTTTCTTCCAGTACGAGTATCCACACTCGCATGTCAGCACCGTAACAGCCACCACAATCCCTATACCAATCAAGTAGAAAGCACTTTGTATGTCGATCAAACTCACGATGGTAGCCTCGGGCACCATAGAACCGTAACACATGCTCCTTTTTGGCCAATGTTTAAGCTTCCAAATTTGTAACAATCCACTTTCATGAATTGACAGGATTCTAAAAACAAAAGGGAAAAAAGTGATTAAAATGTTTTTTGTTTATACAAGCATATATGATTTTTTTTAGATTAACATGATTCCACTTAAGATATTTAAATATATCTATTACATAAAATATTTACTATTAGTAAAGCACTTAGAAGTAGTGTTTGGTTGTGCTAATGCTAATGTCATCTGGTCGTGCTATTTCACTGGATCATGCTGCCACAGACACCGAGTAAGTACACACCATCCAGTCGCATTATAGACTGGTGTGTCACAGTCAGTTGCCAGAACCTATAGTTTTCCTTACAAGTGCTCAATACAAATAAACCAAAGGAGGAACACTCAAACATTTATGTTATGGAAATATAACACAAAAATCATTTTTGGACTCTTTTGCCTATGAAATCATTACGCCGTAATCTCAGCCAATCAGAAGCGACGTTAAAAACGGCGACGCCATTTTTTCCCTTTATGGCCTAATAAAGTAATTTTTAAGCCAACGAAAATGCTAGTAACATGCAAAATTGAATTATATGATGATAAAATGTTTTCCTAAGATGAAACGGCATTCAGCCACCAGTCAACCAGCATTTCTTTTATATATTTGATTGTCAAGGCATATGTTTATATCGAATACATGGCATTTTTTTGCTTTTACCATAACACTTTTCATGGATCTGTGTTCCTTTCTTATTGGTTGTTGGTTGAATTTTACTATCCTGTCGTGTGATATCGTGTCTATGCTGTTCACTAGTAGGAGCTCTATGCTATATTCTGAAGTTATCAATGCGACCGGGTGGGGGTTTTGTTTGGTGTCTTCAGCGGCATGCTTCAGTGATATAGCACTATCAAAAGGGCAACAGATCCACTATACAAAAAGACACAACACGAACATACCACAGTCTCCCAAAACACGCACTTCGCACTACATACACGCTACACACCGCTTACATGGGAGGCCGTCCATACATGACCCTGGCTGTTAATATGACGTTAATTAATCAAACAAACAAAGCATTACATCAGCCCACTTACTCATCATCGAACAACCTAGTATAAGGCGAGTTGTTCGGCAGTCCAATAGCGTACTGTAATGGAAGGAACTCTTCTTTAGCAATCACCATATCACACTCACTCCTGTTCCGCATCGTTATCTCAGTATAAGTCTTGTCTCCAAGGAAAACATAGTTCCCTGACAACACCTTGGATATATGGACTTCCGGGTCATAGCTCAAGATATCTTTATCCGTCCGGTTAAATCGGACTAGCCCGCTCCATAGCTGTTGAAATACGTCCTGCTGGGTGTTCTGAAAAATACAGTATGAAAATGGTGATAAAATAAAGGATTGTGTAATACAGTACCACAATCTTTGTCAGATATTTAATATTATTTGAGCTACTGAGAGCTCTGATACATTAACATATAATTTTGCCAATGTGATTCTTTATGTTTGTTTGTTTGTTTGATTAAATACGTCCTATTAACATACAGGGTCGTGTAAGGACGGGCTCCCATGTATGCGGTGTGTTGCGTGTATGAAGTTCACGGTGCGGAGACTGAGGTATTTTCGTGTCGTCTTTTATAGTGGAACTGTTGCCCTTTTATCACTGAAGCATGCCACCGAAGACACCAACCGACACACCGCACTCGGTCACATTATACTGACAACGGGCAAACCAGTCGTCCTACTCCCTACGAAAGGTTCCAATACACCTTGTCAAACATGAAACGTCATGATATTTAGCCTGTACCACAATCAGTCTTTGGCACTGCAAAAATAGCTTTCTTTCGCAATTTCCATTTCAAACCATATTTACAAAGATTAACATTTGCGGATTAAAACAAAAAGGAAGTTCAGGTTAGTTTGAGTAACGTAATTGGCGAAAATAATTTTTCTTCCAACATTACAATGTACACCTCCCATTTCCCTACCTTGAGGATATCGATAAAAGCCGTTCCTCCGATCATCCCCCACCTATACACATCCTGATTGACCATGCCACTGAGTGTATCGAACGGCAGCTTCTCCTTGGTGACCGTGAGGAAGGCTATCAGATTACCGCTGTAGGTGGCCATCATAACGATACAAAACAGCCACCAGAAGCTGAGTAACGTCCTCCCGGACACGGCGTCAGACATGTGCTCTCCTCCTGTAGGATTAAGTATAAGTTATTTGAATACTGGGTATCTCTCTTTAACTATTTGAAAGAAAAATGATTTATGTGAACAACCGCAAGCTTGCTTTGAGAATGGTCTTTGATATGACAATGATAAATGTATGATGGATCAAATGACAAATTAGACATTATTGAAAGAGTTTAATGCAAACAGTAAGGCTGATGACACAATGGTTAAGGAAATTGATGGAAGAGTGGAAGACGAACATTAAAACAAGAAAAGCGTTTATAAAAAGAGAACGTTAAAGGATTGAAACAAACAGCAAACAATTATGTAATGTGGAGTCAGTATTATGTATACCTTGTGTGAGTAGGGCTCCGTATAGGTACCAGAACGCGTCTGAGAAGTGATGGAGGCCCCTCATGGACGCTCTGTCAGGTAACCCTCTGTAATAGGGACTCAGGTACTCCAACATACACATGATGAAGGACACGGTCGGCAGGGAAATCCCTATACAGATCAGCACAGTGGTCGTGAACGGGTCGATCAGCGTCCGCCATTTTGTATCGGAGGGGTCAGGTTTTTTAAGGATTATTACGGTTGGTTCAAAAAAATATGGATACGAGAAATCCATGATTGCCTCGCGATTCGTTTGGATCGACAATGGTGCAATAAGTAAGTCCACCTCCTGGGAAAAGAAACATAGCACCTGCTAACAGGCATTCTAAACAGAAATAATTGTCCTGTTTGCCAAGAAGTCCCGCAAAAATGAAAATAAAACTTCTTAAGACTCGCTTCATAGAATTTCATATTCAAAGAACACTCATTTAAGATCTTATATGTATTACGTCTAAGTATACTTACGTTTCTTTGCATCTGACCGACCATCCCGCTGAAGCTACCGTTGTCGAACTCAGTTCCCCAGGCGCCATCTCCAGGCATTGTCAAGTGGTACCTAGTCGGTAATAAGAGGGAAAATCATTGTTAATCGGTTTGCTGGCCGATAAGGTGTAACGACCCATTTACATATAGGGTCATTTTAAAACGACGTACCATTTATGCAATGTGTGAAAATGTTTCAGTATGGTTTGGTAGGCTTATTGTGTCTTCTAAAAGCGGGACTCTTGCTTCTTTAGTATTATCTCACTGAAGCATGTCATTTACAATGCTACATCACTAAAACCTGCTGTCAATCAACATACCCCAGCCGGTCATATTATACTGACAGGCATACTCTCATTATGGTAGACGCCATTTTATACCAGGTCGTGTAGCTGTCTGCAATATTTTACTGAAATAGTTGTTTAAGCAGGATGAGGTTTTCGAAATATGACGCAAAAAAGTCCATAAACTTACGTGAAGTTTAAGCTGACTGCCAGATGATCCAACATGTCTATACAGAATCCACTGAAGGTCATGTTTTCGTGTTTCGTTACAAAGGGATACCACTGTAAGAAACAAAGCGAAGATTATCAATTCATATCAACTCAATAGGAAGAAGAGGAACCATAATATTTCACATGAAATTCGATTCGCTTGTCATGAATTATAAAAACGTATCATTAGGGCCCCGCATCGAGATGCGGGTGCCCTATAGTAATCAGGTTGTCCGTCCGTCTGTCCGTCCGTCCGTCTGTCTGTCCGTCCGTCCGTCTGTTTGTTTTTTTTCTTTTGCACATTAATGATGGAAGGGAGTGGAGTATTTTCCCCATATTTTACATGATGATTCCCCATCCATCCTAGATCTGCTTGGTAATTTTTCAGGCTGAAATTAAATTAAAAAATCGGCCATCTTGGATTTTAACATTTAAAAAAATCACAATGTTGTTGCTCTTAACTGATAAACATTTTGTTATAACATTATGATGCAAAGTTGTTCAGAATTAAACAAGGAGTTGACTGTCCAAAGGTAAGGTCATGGGCCAAGGTTACTAAGTCAAAGGTCAAGGTCAAATTTATTTGAGTTAATTGTATGCTCTTAATGTAATGTTAGCTTGGAATCAGGATTCAAGTTAAATACTTGGAAGACTTTTTCCAAAGAATTATAATAATGTACCATCATCGGTTTCCCAATTAATGTTGACATTAATTATTTATTAGCAACATATAGCTAACACGGAAGAATTCGTTGTCAAAATACTACTTTTCCACTTAAGCACGTCAGACACATAGCGGGGCCCTTTCTGACGTGTCAGTGTTCTAGTTCGCGTTAGTGCTACGAGACAGGAAGAACATATAGGATACAATTTCACTGTCTTGATTTTAGTAGAATGTCATCAAAACTCGTGATCATGAAAATAAACAGCACTAAGACATGTATAACCTTGCATAACTAAATGCGGATAAAACACAGACAATATAGGCCTTTCTCTTCTATTATCCTACAATACCATAAAATGCCTATCAGCAATATATCAAACATTTGAATCATCATTATTCTTCCTTAGAAACACCTACCACGTTGGTCGATACAAGCAGTTCTCGTCCATTAAATCCAAATTTTGCGCTTGGGAAAATATCACCGGAAGTGAGTATTCTGCCTGAACCCCGGACATGCCCAACGGTGGCAAATTTTCTTCCGGTCCTTGTCCACATCAGTGCCTCTATGGCTACCCACTGGCACACTGCTTTGTTATTCTGGACAATTAAATATGTGCATAGGTATTTATAAAATATGGAACTTCAAAACATGTAAACAAAATCAAAATATATGTGTATATTGTATTAAACAATTGTGTCTCTCCAGTAACATCACGTCAAAAAGTCTGTTGTAAGGCCAAAAACAAATATGTCTGTTTAGGGTTACATTGGCAAAAACTAGGGTCGGTGGGAAGGCATATTTTTTTAAGTGTCTGTCAGTCTAATATAATGGCCGAAACCGGAGTCTGAGATCAAAATCCCGACTTTTAATATATTTTTTTCGTAGAAAAGTCGGAAATAAATTAGGGTGGGGTAAAAAATTAGGGTCGGTCGGAAAACCCCGAACAGACATATTTTTTTTGGCCTAATTCAATGCTGATGAAGAGAGAATATTTTATTGACAGGCATATTTTTTTTTAATTTCAAATAATTTTACAATTATTGAGTTATAACAAAACATGCGTTTTATTCTGAAGTATCTCTCAGTATTGGAGAGGGCTTTAACAATAACTGATGGTAATAACATAATAGAAACTACGAATTCTTCTGAACATCATGAAAACATATACGCTTCAGGATTTTGCAGGATAAATTTCAAACGATCGATACGTGGATATTGAAAGTTCTTGTATAGTTCTTTGTATACATAAAATCCGCTTTATTCCAGTGATTTGATAATGTTATCAACCCACAAAATCAAAACACGTACATCTACCACTGTGTTGTGTCCCGCCATTACCTACTGGCCATTGAGGCATGAAATACTAGTGGTATAAGTTAAAACTAATTCTGTGTATGAATCAAAACGTTCACATGTCGCTCCTCAGTTGCATGTTCTGATTTAATTGGAGTTTTATGTAGTTGTGTGTGTTTGAATCTAGACTGTAAGTTTGAGAGATGTTGATCAATCAAGATTATTAGACTTTAACGTCATTGGATGATATTAAGAGGTATCAGTAAGAGAACTATGCTTCTTTATACGCCCAAGGATTTTGTAGTTGTCTTCTCGACTTTTTCCATTAAAAATGGTTGTTTAAGCCAAATTCGACCCAATATATTTTCTGGCGCATTTCACCAGAAAAACATTGAAAGTCTTTTTTTTATATATTACCTTTTTATTTTTAGTGGAAAAAGTGCTTGACGTCAAATCAAAAGATTTTGTTTCATAAAATAGTTTTGTTACTTATTTTTTATTTTATATACGGACATCATTGGGACCGTACGGCCTGTTCTACGAATAGGGGTGTATTTGTGTTTTAAGCCCAAAAACGTTTTAATTAAACATGTCGTGGTCATACTGACAAATTACTTACCGAGAAGAATTTTGCCAGTGTCAGGTCTTTTATGGTAGTATTATATTCTGATATGTTGTAACCGCTACCGATATCACTAAGGACACCCTGTATGTATGTCTGTACGTCCTAGGAGGATTAAACAAAAGACATGAAATCATAAAACATTTTATATAAACAGTTGTTGGAATCTTTGTTATTATAAGGTTAAAAAAGGGACAAAATCAATCGGTGATCAAAATCTCAAAAATAATCAAGCAAAATGTATAAATTACATATTCTGTTTTCTCTTTGAATACCATGCCGTCATTCAATTTCAATGGTAAGCTGAACGTTTAGAGTCGCCAATGTTTCTTTCTTGTCTTTACTGTCCCGCGATACTGTTAGGATTGCACATCAAGGCCTTCGCGGTTCACTACCTTCTCCATTTTCGCGCCGCCCCTGTACTTAGTTACAGTTTTCTTTCTCCTCTTACAGGAGATAAGATCTGTCTCTATATTCTTATCTGTTCTCTCCTCCTAACGTCTCCCGTGACACTGCCTCACTTTTGGCCTTCTGTTGAGCACTCGCCATTGTGAGGTAGATTCTGGGTTCTGTCCCCTGGCCAAGACACCCCGAAGTGGTAGTTTCTTCTGCTTAGCGCTCAGCATACCGGCAGTGGGATGACTGGTTCGCCTGTTGTCAGTATAATGTGACCGGTTGGTGTAAGACATGCTTCAGTGATGTAGCACTATAAAAACGGCAAGATTTCCACTATACAAGGGGCATCACATGGTTATACCGCAGTCTCCCGAAACACCACACGCATCATACCCACTACACATCGCATTCATGGGATGCCGTCATTACATGATAAAATGTTAACGAACATTTGAAGGCAATACGAATAGCGAATATTATGAATACTAGAATCATAACTGCAAAAAAAGGAGGATGAATTGGTTCACGGATTACACCTTTCATGGCCTTTATTTTGTTGAGCATAGTCAATAAATATAGATTTTACATTATCTTAAACTCCATCATGATTCCGGCTTTTAGATGTAACATTTGGAGTAAGTGCTTGTTCATACAAATTCTTGCTTAGATGATGGTCAGCCGAGAATTGTATTTGATAACCGTATGATCAATTTTGTTTTCACGTACCATTAGAAGTGTTTCCTTTTATCTTTAATTTCTGCATTGATTGTTTTTCAAGAACAGAATTGACATTAAATAAAAGTAACCCCGCTGAACAACTGACCTCGATGATTGTCATACCATCGGATCTAAGCATAAGTGTCCACTATCGTGCTGTTTTTACGTCCAATGAACAACTAGACTACCACCCAGTATACTAGATGTTTTTTTATATTTTGGGAGGCTGTTGCATGTTCATTTTGTGTTTCTTTGCAATACTGAAACTCCTTGCCTATTTCACAGTGATATCTCACTGAAGCATAGGGACAACGGACTGCGCATCCCACCCTGTCCCATTATGCTGATAAACCAGTCGTCCCACTCCCGCTTAACGCTTAGTACGAGCTAAGCAACTGTTATTACTTCGAGCAGGGACTAGACTAGGACTTACCTCTACTTTAAAAGGAGACTTCCTGAAAAATGTGTCCGGAAGGACGATGACCGCTACGTTGTCAAGGTTTGTTTCTAGGTCAGTTAACTGGTCAGCAGCAGAGTGGTCACCGAATGTGACTATCAACCATCGAGTCATGTGACGCATGGCGTAGCGCTGGACTTCCCGGCGAGCTATAGAAAACGGCTGAAAAAGGGATAACAAAGATATTAAATGTGGTCATATATTGCTTATTTTCCGTTTTGCTTAACGTATTAATTTGACACCTATTTATTTTCCTTATTTTTTAGGTGAAGGTCAATACAGCTATACGTTATTGCTTACTTATGTGAATATGTAGTATCATGTATGTTACTCAATTATATTACGCAAACATGCATTTAAGGTATGTTCTTTCAACCGGAAACAAAGGACAAAGGGCTGCTGCGTTATTCAATACTAGTAAATACCTAGTATGTCAAATTTTCGTTAAGATCAGAGATATGCATCAAACGTTAACAGGGCGCGAGAAAACGCGATATTTAAACTCACTTAAATTTAACCACCCTATTTTGATACAATAACTTTTTCGGACGCCAAAATATCACAACTTCTTGGTATTAATTTTTGATAGATGAAAAAGAAAATTGCGCGAATCGTTATCGTTATTTCGCGAAACTTACCAGTTATCTTTCATCTTTATCTGCCCTGCAGGTAGGGCGTTAGAATTGTACCTGCTACCCCTATTGCATAAAAGGCGACTAAATTAAGGATCTTAGATTTTCTCTTCTTCCTAACTGACTTTATCTTTCCTAATGCCTCCCTTGGTACCGCCTCACTTTTGACCTTGAGATGAGCGTTCGCCCCTGTGAGGAAGGCTCTGGGTTCTGTCCCCTAGCCGAGACACACCAAAGTCTATAAAAGTTGTAGTTTCTGCTCCTGCTTGGCGCTCAGCATAGAGTGCGTGGGACGACTGGTTCGCCTGTTGTCAGTATAATGTGACCGGATGGGGTGTGTTGCTTGGTGTCTTCGGCGGCATGCTTCAGTTATATAACACTATAAAAAGGACAATAGTTCCACCATACAAGAAGAAACAACATGAATATACCACAGTCTCCCAAAACACGCAACTCGCACAACACACACGCAACACACCAAATACATGGGAGACCGTCCTTACATAACCATAGCTGTTAATAGGACGTTAATCAATCAAACAAACAAACTATCATCTTTATAGTGATTATTCGGGAAATAACACCGATGTTTCGCGATTTCAAAACTTTGTAACCTTGGATCAATACAAAATATACCCCAAAATCCCGAATTTTTTTACTTCGAATAAGATAATCTACTTAACCTTTTTCAGTAGAGTTTTGACACATTCCATGCTACAAACAATGGTGATGTTTGGCATATCCCGTATAGCAAAGTCGATCATTGCGAGAAAATCCCGTTCAAATCTCGGAGAGAAGATATACGGCATCATGCCGTCCATGACAGATACACCAGCAACAGATAGACCATGCACAACAGCGTCCAAATTCTGCTCTGTCAAAATAAGACAATGCGATGCATTTAAGGTTGGTCAATACTTTTGGAAATAGCGCCAATTCTTATGCCGCTGCACCGGAAGCTGTAAAGGTTGTTTACTACTACATTTTATGGTAAAGATGAAGAGAGAACTCATGCAAGCATTGTGATGTATTTGAAGTCAAATATAATATGTAGGTCTCAGTAACCTGATTCTGGTGGCATACCGCCTCAGTTAAACGGACCTACATACCAACCATGAAATTTACATTGCCTCGAAATAAAGAAGATACTGTTTAACCTGCACACTACTGGTTCTACTTTTTAAAAGGAAATCAAATGTATTCTTTTGATTTGTGGTAACTGATCTCCGTTTTAATTATATCTTCTAAACATTCACACCTAAAAGGAAACTTCTTTTGATTTTTTAAATAGGATTGTAAACCGAAATTAATTATTTTGTAGATTATCCAAAGCTATTAGCGATAATTCTCCACTTATCTACACCTTCTCAACAATTTAAATAAAATAGATAAAAGATATTCGTCATATTCTTCACGCATTCCTCCGTATCGCTTTATTATGGTTAACATAGATGAAACAAGGACTCTTGCATTTGTTCGGTGTTGCCTCATCTTAGGCTATCCATTGATATTATCTTATGATGTTATTGGTTTTTAGAAACTTTGTTTTTGTTTTGGAAATGTGGTTGGCCTTTAGCACAAGGCGTTACCTTTATCGGTCAATACAAACGTCGATGACCACTTTAAATGACCGGCGAGGGATGCTACGATGTCCACCAAAGCGTTCTCAGTAGGTTTGTGATGACCACGGCCTTCATTAGCTATGTAATAAAAATCGGTCTGGATCTCCGTCCGGCACCTATTTAAGCTTGTCTCTTCGTTATCATCAACCAGAGACCTGAATGTTGAACTAGATCCACAATTATTCAGTGACACCTTATCAGTATCATCCTTGTTTGCAGAGCTGGGAGTTGCCCACTGCAGAACATTAGTCTGGTTGTCAGGTAGCAGGGAAGAGAAGTTCATATGATAATCCACATCGGCCAACAACAGAACCAGATCTATGTCTGAATCCTTCATCCTATTGACTAGATAAAAAGGAAACAACTTTCAGCATCTGATAATCATTATTGTCATATTTCTGATTAAAGTTATATGTGCCGTAACTGGGCGATAATTTTGACATGCCATTTTTTCCATCATTAATTTATCAAAAACCATAAGGTTTGATGAATAAAGTAAAAATCATTCAAATGGCTTCAGATGACTTATAAACGTTAGTTATAATAACACAGAAATTTTGTACTGTAAAATTGTTGTTTTTAAATGAAAACATAACTGCAGAAGGCATTACAATTGCTAAAAACATCGTAAAAATGTGTAATGAAATTGTAGACCACAATTTGGCTTCATGGTCTCACCGTATGTAATTTCACTTCACTATTTTGTAAATAAATGATTTTTGGCAGTACTGCCAAAATTATTTTCAGCTCTTATTTGTAGATGTAAAATTAAAACCTATGCATTGAAAGCACTGTAATTTTCAAAAAGTAATTTTTGGTGCTGAATAACATATTAAAAGCTCATCTTGATTCGTGAGTATGAAAAATACGGCACATATGACTTTAAGACAAATTGGGACAGGACGCGAGGTGACAGGATGGGATGTACTCGGGTATGTTGAATTTATGTTAGGTGCATAATATGTTTTTTAACTTGGATGTATTTTGTATTGGATTTTTTTCGATGAGCAAATTGTGAAACACAGATTACTCTATTTCTGTAAACCAATTCATTTTTGCGTATTTCATAGGCAAAAAGAAATCACAAAAACGTCTCAGAGACACATACAGTAGAAGGAAACACGTCAAGACCGCGAAAACAAAATCCTGGCATATGGTCGCTACATGATTTCTCAACTGCATATTTGATGTAAATACCCGACCAGAATGAAATTATAATTAAATCATAAACAAAGCTAACACATAAGAATGAACCGTAAATTGGATTATAAACATTTAATTTTTTTTTCGGATGTTGCGAATTTTCAATTACATCGATATCAAAGCCACAAGCGCAATAGTCATGGCAAATATAAACAGATGGTATTTCGTCACAAAGCTATCTTACCAGTGTTTAGGACAAGGTAAGGCTCGGACACATCAACATATGTCCATGTGATTTTGGCGGAAATGACGTCATTGAGACCGGAGACACCCTTAATGATCGTCTGCTCATCACAGAAAACTTGGCACGGTCCTGTCACAACACCTAAAAAGACAAACGGCCAATACCTATATGTAAAGTTATTTACAAGGACGACTAACGGTTGATTGATTTATGATTGGACTGTTTGTCCTATTAACAACCTGGAACGGTTTTATTACGAACGGCGTGCCCTGTATGCAGTATGCTACGAGTGTTGATGTGTTTATGTTTTGAGGACTGAAGTAAATTCGTGCCTCTTTGCAATAGTGGTATTTTCTATACAAGTAAAATTGCAGTAGTAGCATTATATATATATGTGTGTGTGTGTGTGTGCATATGTGTGTGTATTTCAAATATGGTACCTGCTAATTAATAACTTTTTTTAGTGATTACTGTTATTTTTGCAAAATAAGAGTATTTTTTGTGTCTCTATGCAATAGTGGAACTTATTTCCTTCTCATAGTGCTACCTTACTTTACATGCCACCAAATACACCAAACAGGACACACATCTGTTCACATTACTGCAAACAGACAAACCAGTCGTCCGACTCCCTTAACGCTGAGCACTAATCAAGAACAAAACCTTATAGGTATCAAGTGTATATCGACCTAGGGTCATAACTTACAGCCTTTCTCTTGGTTGTGAGGTCAAACTCCAGACCAAAGGTGAAGCGGTGTCAAGGCAGTGTTTATTTGATTATTTTAACGTCCTATAAACAGCCATTGTCATGTAAGGACGGGCTCCCCTGTATGAAGTGTGTAGCGTGTGTGAAGTGCGGGGTGCGTGTTTTGGGAGACTGCGGTATGTTCGTGGTGTTCCTTCCAGTATGGTGTAACTGTTGCCCTTTCTATAGTGCTATATCACTGAGGCATGTCGCCGAAGACACCAAGCAACACACCCCACCCAGTCACATTATACTGACAACGGGCGAACCAGTCGTCTCACTCCTTGTTTGCTGAGCGCTACGCAGGAGCAGAAACTATGACTATTATAGACTTTGGTGTGTCTCAGCCAGGGGACAGAACCCATTCTTCCTCAGAGGGGCGAACGCTCAACTCTAGGTCAAAAGTGAGGCAGTGCCAAGGGAGGCATTAGGAAACATAAAGTCAGTTAGAAGGAAGGGAAAAGATAAGATTATAAATTTAGTCAATTTAGTCGCCTTTTACGATCAAACACCCAACCTGCAGAACCAGAAAGAAGAGAAAAGATATAAGATTCCAAATTAAATCGCCTTTTACGTTAATGCAATGGGGACAGCAAGTGCAATTAGTTATTGGTGTTCTCAAAACAAAACCAATTAAAACCGATTTGATTTTTTTAATTCAGCATTCAAATGATTGTAAACGATAAATGTTTATCCATGCAATTACATGTGACCTGATCTCTAAGTACTCGTTTATCGCGAAATTAAAAATTGTAAAAGTGTTGCGCAGTCACGCACGTCGACCAAAAAGATAGTAGCTATTGTATTACAGGAATCTCATCCTGTTTTTTCCCCAGTATATCCCAGTATGCATGTTTGATGATAGCAAAACAATTTCAGTTATATGTGAACACACCAATGGGTTTGGAAAATTAGGTGAAGATGATTTGAGATAGTAAATTTAGTTTAGGACACCAATCGGATATCCTGCGCTGTAAAAAGCCTTGCGTGTCTTTGTTAGCAATTTACTATTAACCTTTATAATCACGCAAAGTGCATGTTTTCAAATCTCTTTGATATACTAGACAACATGAAAGTGTATCGTTCGTTGAACGCGGCTTATCTTTATCTCCTGGTTTATAGCCTATAGGGACAAAGAGCGGCTGCTATAATGAAAATGGTAATTAATTTAAACGTGAACTGACGTGGTACGAAGACCCACTTACATGACATGCGCGTAATCCGAGTATTTAAAACCACTCGGATATAAAAAGAGATTACAATAGAAGCAGCTCTTTCCAGTTGGTATTACATATAGTCTGGTACCAAGCTGCGAATATTTACCGATAGCTTCGCGTTATGCTATTTTTTGAAAATAACAGAAAACTTTAGAAGCGCTCGTGGCAGTTCACCAGATTATTCCATATCAATTAGTGGAGTTTATTACCGAATGCAGTAGATTCATAGATATTCCAAATTTATGTGACCGGGTTGGGTGTGTTGCTTGGTGTCTTCGGCGCATGCTTCAGTGATATAGCACTATAAAAAGGTTCCACTATAGAAGATGACATAACACGAACATGCCACGGTCTACAAAATAAACACCTCGCACAACACACCGCATTCATGGGAGGCCGTCCTAGCATGGCTGTTAAAAGGATGTTAATTAATCAAACAAACAAATTAACGAAAAAATCCATGTTACAAAATTATTAGATATTACATAACGGTTCTGTAAAGTAATAACTCTGGTTGTTAATAGAACATACATATGATAAGTCATTCTGCCAGATTATGGCGTATCGATTATCCCGCCAAGGTTCTCTAAATTTCGGAAATGTAGGTTTCACCACTTAATTATACGTTACATGTTTATAAGAGGCAAATTGAACAATAATACAGAATGAGCTAATTAGCCTAGACACACCATTGTCAATAAAAGTGGTAGCTTCTCCTGTTAGCGCTCAGCATAAATGGAGTGGGATTACTGGTTTGTCCGTTTTCAGTATAAAGTGGCCAGGATAGGTGTGCTTGATATCATTGATGGTAAGCTTCAGTGAGATATCACTATAAAATGACAAATAGTTCGACTATTACAAGGAGACACAACACAAACATACCGCAGCCTCCTAAAACAAGGACTTTCACACACCGCAATACATTACACACATGAAAGGCTGGCCTTTAATAGCGAAAGCCGCCGTTTGAACTAAAATAATTTGTGCTCAATGCTTGATCACTCTCTCTCTCTGTTATAGATTATACATATATATGTCAAAAATCTACGTCATACCCTATATTGTCAAGTAATAAGTCGCATTCATGTTTCTTTGTTGACTATAAGTACAGGGCTGTATTCAGCTTATATGGACATTGGATCGTTTTGTAAGAAGAACAAAAAAGTAACACTTAGCGTAGGTACTGTTCAAATATAGAAATCACCAAATGTAACGAATCATGTTGACCGAACTCCGATAACATTTGTACTCTGACATTAATATCATACTTACCCATCCTTACACTAAATCACTGCAAATAATCTCCTCCATTATCACATATTGTCCCTATTTATATATAAATTGATCATACACTTTACGCACTTATTCTTTTGTTTCCTATATACTAGTAGCTTAATAGATAGACAATTTAAAGAGGTATTTGGGATCTAGAAAAAAATCGATATAATTCTTACTCTACATGATATATAATTGTACATTGTAGAAGGATGGAAAGATCTCCGAGACGAAAAACGTTCCGCTATAAAAGAATACACAACACGAACATACAGCAGTTTCCCAAAACACGCACCTCGCACTTCACACACGCTACATACTGCATACATGGGAGGCCTTCCTTACATGACCATAGCTGTTAATAGGACGCTAATTAATCAAACAACCAAACAAACAACTTAGACCTCTAAAAACGGTATATAGACATTCTCGTGGGTGCATGATATCAACTCTAGCTAACTCTCAGATCTCTGTGTTTATTTCTATAGTAACTTTTTAAGATATCACATTATTTTTCACCAGTTCATTCAGTTTGATGAGAACATTTAGAAAATTATGCTTAACACAGGTTTATGTTTAGATGAACAGAAATCTATTTAAATCAGTTAGTAGTAAAAACAATGATACTTCATTCTCATAAGCGTATGAAATCTGTTGGGTCTGAAGTGATCAACAGCCAAGCCAGGTGAGCGATACAAACTTCTTTTATCTTGAATTGCCGATTCTTGGAAAAGAATGTGATAATGTTGTTATTTGTGGGCGTTGAACATGTGATTGTGTAATAACAATTTAATGATCTCATCAGAAATCCTTTCTAGCCCGGGATTCTATGTACAGTGCCATTGTAACGTGTGCTATTTTGGCCTTGAGTTGAGCGTTTGCCCCTGTGAGGAAAGCTCTTGGTTCTGTCCCCTGGCCGAGACACACCAAAGTCTATAAAAGTGGTAGTTTCTGCTCCTGCTTAGCGTTCAGCATACAGGGAGTGGGACGACTGGTTCGCCCGTTGTCAGTATAAAGTGACCGGGTGGGGTGGGTTGCTTGGTGTCTTCGGCGGCATGCTTCAGTGATATAGCACTATAAAAAGGGCAACAGTTCCACTATACAAGAAGACACAACACGAACATACCGCAGTCTCCCAGTACACTGACCTCGCACAACATACAAGCAACACATCGCATACATGGGAGGCCGTCCTTACATGACCATAGCTGTTAATAGGACGTTAATAAATCAAACAAACAAACAAACAATCATTCCTATATTCCATTTCCTATACACTGTTATCCCTAAGGATCATCATTGATCACGCACAATAAATCAATGTGGTAAAATTAACCATATCTGCATTCGTAATACAGTTTACAACCAATAGGTATTCCCCCATTCATATATGTAGAAAATCTTGACGTAGAAACGCAAGTCAGGAAAGATTCTTAAGATTACCTGAAATACGTATTTGGAAATGGATTAGCTTAGGAATGTTTTGGTGCTATAAAAAGGACAGTAGTCCCACTATCGTAAGTCACGACACGACCAAACTGCAGTCTCCCAAATCAAGCGGCACATCGTCCACATGGTAGACCGTCCATAAATAACGCTGGCTGTTAAAAGGACGTTAATTTAAGATACAACTGGTCTCATTCCCATAAAGGTAACCCATAGGAGAGAGTGCTCTGGTTCGCCCGTTTTCAGTATAATGTGACTAGGTGGGGTGTGTTGCTTGGTGTCTTCGGCGGCATGCTTCAGTGATATAACACTATAAAAAGGGCAACAGATCCACTATACAAGAAGACACACCATGAATATACCACAGTCTCCCAAAACACGCACCTCGCATAACATACACGCAACACACAGCATACATGGGAGGCCGTCCTTACATGACCATAGCTGTTAATAGAACGTTAATTAATCAAACAAACAAACAAAAAACCAGATAAATAGCTCATAAGCTGACTATAGTGTTTGTCGACAGTTACTGCTCTTCTTATTCACATACAAATGTTTTTGTTTGCCGATTTTTATTCATTTAAACTTTTTATTTCTTGTTATCCTTTCATTCGTTCGATGCTATGATGATCCTGAACAATGGTAATTTATGTTGTTTTTCTCTCTCTGATTTATTGTTGAAATAAGACTGTACACAATTGCCTGTAAAAGCAGCTCGTTTTTTGTCGACGTTTGAAACATTATAACTGTTTTTGTGTAATTAAGTAAAGTTCGCCGTCTTGTCAAATAATATTAGAAGAAAAATATAACAATTTAATATAAGATACTTGCAAGCCAATTTCCAATTCAGGTGAATATTAAGTGGTGAATTGAGTATATATGTTAATTTGATGTAAGTAATCTGTGTAATTATTGAAATTGTTGATGCAAAATATATCTTGCAATAAAAAAAAGGATTATTAGTGCTAGAAGATAATTTTGTTGGTTAATTATATTCTAGCTTAGATCATTTGAGGATGAGCTTCCCTGTATACAATATACAATTATGGGCTCTCTGTGGAGAGAAACATCTAAAATTGTCTCCTTTGAAAGAGGTATTCTCTCGAGGGACATAACTATTTTATTATACCGAACAAAATTAAAAGAAAAGACTAATCAGTCGATCAACACGTGGAAGAAAAGCAGTAGCCCAGCAGAATATGTATCACTACAAGTAGAAGCCTCTTTCATGTTAAAATGACATAATTCTAAAGCTCCCTTCTAAACATCAATACACTTTCGATATTGACAAGTCGTTAGACAAACAATGACGAATGTTTAACGTTGATGTCGAGTGTTAGCACTGGTGGCCATCAGAATAGTGCACTATCATTAACATCTCCCAGTTGATGTCACCGACGGTATGCCTGGCACTGCTACCAGTAAACAAACCGCTCTGGTGGCATTCAGTGTGTTTGATCACTGAAATCGAATAAACAATGCATACAAATCCTTATCGATTCCAATATCAAAGCCTCATCCACTTAGTATAATGTCGTCTCAATATTACTGTATTTGGATGTAATATTCTGTTAATTTATCATATACTATCGTGAGACATGCGTATAATAACACTATTGTGTCGTCACAGGTAATATTGACGTCATGATCAACATTCAACGTCGCACCAAGTCTCAGTAGACACAATCGAGCCTAACTATACAAAAAACACAGCACAAAAATACTTCAGTCTCTCAAAATACACACCTCGCACTACGTACACACCACATGCATGGAAGGCCGTCCTTACATGACCCTGGCTGTTAATAGGACGTTTATTAATCAAACAAACGAAACGAATGTTAAAGTTTGGTATATGTGTTTGTATATATACTCGTTATGCGATAAATGGATTCTTCATTTGTGGGGGCCGAGTGGTTAAGATGTCTCGACATATTACCACAAGCCCTCCACTTCTGGATCGCGGGTTCGAATCCCATGTGGGGCAGTTGGCATGTACTGGACGGTTGTTTTTCTCCGGGTACTCCGGCTTACCTCCACCAATAAACCTGGCACGTTCATACATGACCTAGACTGTTTATAGGACGTTACACTAATAAAACCCAAACCTTTACTCGTGTATACGTAATGTGAATTTTATTTATCTGGTATGTTGAGAACATTTAGGCGAGCTGCATATCAAAGTAGAGTTGTCGTTCAGGAGGCTAATGTATACCGCCTCTTACTTCCTTACAGGGGTATAATTATTGACTTTGTCAGTTCTCTATATTCTTAAAGGCCCACTACCTTTCCGGAGCAAAATTTAAAGGTTTCTTAAAACATTTATAACAAAAGAAAATATATATCGATGGCTTAAGATGAGGTTATAACACCAAACATATGCAAGATTTCCTGTCTAATGTACGATAACAATGGAGATTCATTTCGATGTTTTGCCGTCTGGCGCAGTGATAGTCAACTACCGCGCGGCATTTAGGACGACGGCGGGAAACATAAAACGACCCGCGTTAAAAAAATTAACATTTTATTTATTCTAATTAAACAGTTCTGAAGGTGATGATAAGTGTGCAAGTAAACGCATAGTTAATAACTTCTGCGACTCTACAAAATTATTGATCTCGTTTTACATTCCTATTTAAAAAAATAAAACCCGTTTCGGAAAGGTAGTGGCCCTTTAATAATGTCTTATTTGTTCGTATGTAGTATCTTGGTTCATTTCAGATACCTTTCCTTATTACACCCCCGCACCGAATTAAAGGCCGGGGGGGGGGGTTATACTGTTATCGGGTTGTCCGTTCGTCCGTCTGTAGACACAAAGTCCGGCAACCTATTCCTAAACTATTTGAAAGGTTTTGATATAAAATGGTACCCAGAACCCTGACATAAAGAGGAGTTGAGTAAACTATATAGGGTTCTGAAATATCTCCTACTAATGGAGTTATTATTATGGAGCGAGGGATATTAGTCGACCACTTTGGCGACAGTTCTAATGTTCAACCTAATGTATTTTGGAAATTGCATTAGCATACCATCGTATCTGAATACTCATTAGTAATTTGTTTGATATATCGAAATACATTTTTTTAATATTATACATGAAATATCCAAGGTAATGGCCACTGAAATCAATTACTGAAAGTAAACAAGGCTCAATTATTAAACAGTCCATTTAAAAATTATTTGTGATGCATCGTATGGCACCCAATTTGTTTACTCTCATGAACATGAATAAACCAAATTCTACTTTTTCTTCATGGAATATTAAGTGTGTTTATGCAGATTCGGCATCGTTATGTTCAAGGCAATTACATTATCACAAGGATAATCTATGTAGAATATTAACATTCAAATGTGTAACGTACAAATGTACTATAAAATATTCTTCGTTTTTACTGTAATTGTTATTGCATACCAAGTGTTAACAGAGAGATTTGCATGTAATTACAAATGCCGATTCCAATGTATTATCTTGTAAAAGTGATGTCCTTTGTTTAACAGCAGATTGTTTGTTTGATAGCATAGTCAGTGCACTAATTAATTGACAGGTTGCTAAAAAAGTCACAACTGTACATCGATTATCGATACTGGCTGTAAATCAGCATTATATTCACCATGATAATGACTATATTATCTGCCCTGTAATGGTCTCCTGGTTTGAGATATTGATATTAATAGAAAAAAAACAACAAATAAGATAAAACTAGTATTGCGGAGCTGTTTCCAAGGTCAATACAACGAAAAGGAACTATGGTATGTGTAAGTTTGATTGTTCGAGTTAACGTCCTCTCAACAGCTAGGGCAATTTAAGGCGACACCCACTGTATGTTGATACGGTTTGTATTAGCGGAACATATGCCAGTTGTAGTGTTAGTTCAGTGAAACATACAACCATAGACACCAAACAAGCACCCAGCCACCCAGTCACATTATTCCGTCTTTGCATATTACAGAGTTAGCTCCCTTGTGGGTAGGTATCGATTGTTACGTCATTATTTTTTGAGGGCAATTCACGTCGTTTTCTCCGAAATGTATGACGTTACGCTCGCAAACACGTGACGTCACAATTGATACCTACCCGCAAGGGTAGAAAACTCTGTATCATGCAAATAAACTAAAAACATGCAGTCCTCCAACTCTCTTTATTCTGAACTCTAAGAAGGAATTTACCAATTTTCAGACTATGGTGTTTCTCAGCCAAGAGACAGAACCCAGAAGCTTCATAACAAGGGCTAGCGTTTAGATGAAGGCCAAACGTGAGGCGTTGTCAAGGGAGACGTTAGAAAGAAGACAGTCAGAGAAAAGAGACAAAATAATACCTTAAGTTTAGTCGCCTTTTGCGATCAATATCAGTATTACGTACAATTATAATGTAATGGGCAGAATCAATGCCCGATAACTGGTGAAATGTTTTTGTCATCAGTAGATCCGATTCATTATATAATTAAACAAAAACAGCAGCAACCTTTACATGTCATATATAAAGAAAAAAATAAAATGCAAACGTGGAACTTGAAACCTGGGACGCGACGGAGAATTATGAATAAATATGATATTGTTTTCTTCTTATGGAAATGTTATTTTAGATGTTTGAAATAAAGTAGACAGAGAAATTAAATGGGACGCAGACACTTGTTTAAATATTAATATGAACATCTAATACCAATGCATTATGTGTATTGCATCTTTGTTCGTTAAAATTCTTAAATCCTCTTGGATGTAGTGCGACTAGTACCAATTGTTGTTTTGTACATTTTCAACTTCAAGTACATAATACATCGGGATATTTGAGAGGCAATGCGACAACAATAAAATCTACAACAAATAAATACATGATAAGTAATGGTTATATTATACACAGGTTAAAGTATATACACAGCATAGTATATTATGCGCTTCGTATTTAAACTTTTCTGTTTATTAACCTTGTCAGTATGCTCATATTATATTTACCTTTATATTCATGATTTATTCATACATGTGTATGTGGGTATGTGTTTGTCATTCACTGTTCATTATTTTGTAGATGTAATATTTCTCTATCAAGCACAACTTGACTATAATTTCTTTCTTTTTTTATTTTTATTGCAAACAAATCTACTTACTGGTCGATCGAATAAATTTATTTCTGACATAATTGAATAGAATTCGGTAATTTCATTTCGACCCTGTATTATTCTTGCAAACTACAATATCTTAAACGGATAAATGATATGCTTTTATCCTGCTGTTCTTGTATCATTCGTGGATGAGTGAAAATAAAAATTACCGCCGCGATTTGTAAGACCATATTTTATAGGTTATTTAGGACGTATAAATGTATGTCACTATATTTGATTAGAATACGTAGATGTAATTGATGCAAGGATTTTCATCCTTTTGTATATCTCGAATATTTAAAGAAATTCAAAATAAATAACGAAATCAACACAACAAAAAGAAAAGGAAAAATAAAATCAAAACAAAGCATATTGACTTGATATTAAAGGGAAATGAAATATAGTTCTCTCACTTTCAACCGTAATTCATTTATAGCATATGTGGATGTTTTATTCTTCAAATGAATAAAATGTAAACCTTTCGATAAATGATTGATATACTTACCTAGCTTTAAGATAACAATATCTTCCTGTCCGGTAACGGATGTCAGTAAGATCAATCCAATAGTCGCCGAGTACATCTCATGCCAAAATTGCGTCATATTCATTATTTACAGATATCCCTGGATTTAGCATTTCGCCTTCCCAACGTTAACACTCAATAATTAATCGGTGTCGAGCCATAACGGTAAGATTAGTTATATGACGACGACCTATGCCCTCCGGTTGGATAAAATTGTGGCGGTGAAAGTGAAGACGGCGTGAAATCACCGACATAAAAGAAACGGATGATGGAAAACATAAAATCGCTCTATGAGGTGAACCTGTAGATGACACTTAGATACATCTGGAATTTACCGCGGAGTATCGACCCTGGTGAAGTGACGTTTCACGGAAATACTGTCAGAATTTACATAGAAACATCTTAGTGATTGTAGGATTCAGGTCCATTTATATTTATTGATGCAAAAAAAAACCAGACAATGAATCGCTCACTTTAGCTGGCCGCATATCACTGACAATGGGCAATTAATGGCCCTGGTTGATAATAGAACGTAAATATAATAACCAAACATATTGTCCCAACTCATTTATGGCGAGCGTCATACAGGGGCAAAAGATCGATTGTCGAAGATCAATCACGTTTCCGAAACGGCTATTAGTTTCTAAACAGTAAAACGAGTTTGATAATGGTATATATAAAGTCCCAAATATTATAAGCTTAACGTTAATACTACACTTATCACCACTTCCAGAATAATTTTAAGCGGATCAATTAAATGTTAATTCCAATAACGCGCCCTAGTTGACAATCACTATACAGGCAATAATACCTCACGTGAAAAAAATCCAGGTGAATTTTTCGTGAACAGGGCCAAAAAGTGAATTTCACGACATGATTTTTTTCCACATGAATTTCACGTTAAAAAATCATGTGAAATTCACGCGAAGAAATGTTGCCTGCGAAATGAACCTTCTCTGTTAACATAAATTTATACAAGGAACGTTGAATTTTTTTGATGTGTTAACTCTATCTTAAGCGAAAACTATAGATATTCTGACTTAATTGTTTAATTGCAATCCAAATTCAGTAATACATATTATTACCTATTTGTTGTTTTATAAAAAATCATCAGCATAAATCCAATTACATCAACTACAACTTGAAAATGACTTTCATGTGAAAATCCAATTGTTTTAGTATTTTGACAATACCAGCACTCCTACAAGGATATTATGATTTTAAAAAGACACGTCCACTCTATAAACTCGTATTATAAATGTTAGTATTTTGAAAGAGGTTCTAGTAGCAGGAACTCCATTCACTTCTGATT
This sequence comes from Argopecten irradians irradians, assembly GCA_004382745.1. Taxonomy (NCBI): domain Eukaryota; kingdom Metazoa; phylum Mollusca; class Bivalvia; order Pectinida; family Pectinidae; genus Argopecten; species Argopecten irradians. Next base: position 99,458 of record SAYR01012726.1, read on the forward strand.
GTGAAAAATCCTACCAAACAAGCAGACGACGTCGATTTTGACGTCAACGTCGAGTAATATGGCGTCATATCGACGTTCAGAAGAACAAAACAGATATATCTGGTTCAACACTTTAATATCAATCTCTTGAATTTGTTTTATGATATTAATACCATGATGACAAGTTATTTTGAACTTGAGCAGTTTTTGGACATTTCATAGTAGCTATAGTATTGTAGTAGATCTAGTAATCAATGGAATGTCATTCATTAAAAAAGTAGCTCAGGAGCAGTTTGTTGCTAAGTGCGTGAGTGAGACACCAGCCAATCGTTATCAAGTGGGCGGAGCTTAAATTATTTTCTTTTCATAGTATTATGAAGAAAAAGTTAAAACCAATCCAAAAGCTGCATTGCCGTGAAAACAAAGAAAAATCAATTATTGACTAATTATTTATATCTGATGTAAGTGTTCATGTGTTTGCAGTATCTAGATGTTTTATATGAAGTTTGTCTTAGCAAACCAGAGAACATATATTTTGGTATTAATTGCTGTTGCTTTTTTCGATCCCGGCGGTATATTCCTTTTGCTTGCATATCGTACAGTTAATAGCATTGGGTAATGTTACCTGACTGTCTTTTATTCAGAATACATTGGCTCATTGTTTGTAAAAAGAGTCAAAGTAAGAGGAAATTAGCTGAATTAATAAGAACCAAATACATGTATACTGTCGTGTTTATATCGACGATGGTAGTGAATTTAATGACCAGTGTTGTATTATTACGCCACACTATATAATGTTTTTATGGTACATTTCTATTGTATGTTTTTTCTACAGTTTTTTCAGTATGCTTACAATTGAATTTATCCAAGTATACCCTCCTTGGATCAACATTTTCGACAGTTATCTCCCTTTGCTCTTAGTTTCAGTAAATTATTAACAGAACAGTTTCACTCGCTATTTGAATACTTTCAAAAATTGAATCAACAGAGATAAGATCTTATCATAACAGACGCAATTCCATATTTGTATATTGCAGAGTTGTCCTTGTGGGTAGGTATCCATTGTGACGTCATTGTTTTGTGGGAGACACTTATTATTTTATATAAAAAATGGTGTATCAACCGCAAACACATAATGTAACAATCAAAACCTATTCGCAAGGGCAGATAACATTGTGACATGCAAATACAGAACGGTACGCATGTTACTTAAAGATGCTCCACCACTGACAATTGGTATTTTTTCGCTATCAAAACAGGAGTAGATCAATCACTATTTTTCTTCAGTTACAAAAGTTAATTACATTGCACCTTTGAAAAGATTGATGCTTCAAATTAAAAATGTAAAAAAATAATTAATTGCATCCCGAAAAAACACCTCGTTGCACTATATCCTATATGGAATGAAGTACTGATTACGCATGCACAAAAGGCAAAATGAATTATTTTATACTATTTTTTGTGTTACTTACACACACATATATATATACATGATTAAGCACCAATTATTGTTCAAATGATTAATGCGATGTATGCTCTGTCGGTGGTGAAGCATCTTTAAGCATTGAACAAAATAATATAAAGATATAAACATATACATATGTCAAAGAGAAAAAATGCATCAAAACTATTCAGAATAGAATATCTCTATTGATTGTCAAAAAATTTGATGGAAATTGCAATTAAAAGTATTTGAGGAAACAGATTTGTAATAAATGTTATGCACTGTAGGTTTATTACTGTATACATGAAGTAAAGGCAGCTTCTATAACAGTGAACGGTATAACACATCGACACAGAAGTTTACCTTACAAGGCGGCATTAAAGGACAGTGCTCTTTGTGAACGTCTAGAGTTATTTTTCAAACCAATTATTGCGCAATCTGTTCAATATGCTGATCTTGGCTCATCACAACAGTGCGAACACGCCAACAAGGAGGTAACTCTCAGGGCTCCGAAATCATTATGGTGCTTCTGAATCCCTTGACTTTCGTATGCAAGCCACCTCAGCGTTCATCAACGACGGAAGGCATTATATAACTAAGGTTCAATTGACAAGAAAATTGGGTTTAAATGATTATTAATTTCTTTTGATATTTTCTAAGAGACATTCCTTAATTTTATGTATTTATGTTCTAATTGTGTATCAGTAACATATGATAATCATTAGTAATTTACACATAAAATACTGGTACTTGATTCTTGTTCGAATTTAATTTTTGGTGTAACTTGTGATACTTGGGGGTTTATATATATGTAATTGATTAGAGGCTTGACTACAGTACTTGAAATACTACAGACATCGCGGAATTCGGCGGTCCGACGGAAATGTCCGGCAAAATTTACTACATATGTTTTCAAGCCATAAAACTGTATTGATTGAAGGAATGCCTCTTTAACTCCCTGAATTGTATTTCCATTATTTGTAACAGTTGTTTTTGAGTTATTCATATTTTTCCTGTTTTATTTTTGCATGATGTTTATAATTTTTACAGAGTTTGATAAGTTTGAGATAATTGTAATTGTTGATAATATCACAAGTTGTAAAATGATAATCTGTGTAAAAATGAATTGAAAGTGAACTTTAGAAATTTATGCCATATGTATGTAATTGAATCACATGTACAATATAATACCTTAAGAAACATAAAAACACAAGACTTGTATTTACATTTCAAGATGAATTATTGAAAAATTGTCAGGTTCTATTTTAAAACTAAAGACATACATTTTCTATTTATCTAGGTGAACACGGCAGCAGGCATATTTTCAGGTTCACATACAGACAAGTATGAAGTGAAAAAGTGAAAAGACAAAGACGCAGGCTACTCTTTGAACAACAAAGGAAGCTTCCATCCTACAAACTCAGAAGGCTCCAGCTGAAAGAGGAACGCTCGATGACACAATGTGCAAATGAGTCTCTTGAGGGCGATACATACCAGTCAGGTATATATTTCGTAACAAAATGGCAAATTGAGTACCTTTATATTTATTTTTTATGAACAATAATACAAAACAAAACATCTCACTTGTATCTGGTCACTATAACACATTCATATATTTTTGTTGTGTGTATGAAATCAGACATTTGATAAACACATATATCTTAGATTTTATTTTACACTTGAAAAATTTCAGGAATTGGCTTAGAGGAAAATGTAGACATAGAGCACATACCAGAAGCTGCTCCAAAGGGTCAATTTAAAAAGCTGGATCCAAATGGTCGACAGTTGACAAACATCACATTTGACTTGGAAACTAAAGGTCTAGGTAAGTAAAAAATCAAACCATACACAAATAACTTTTCTACCAACCATTTAATTATCTATTCAATTTCATAAATTTTACAAAAAAAATCTGCTATTATTCTCTTCAATGGTGTTTGGTCTTTCTTTTATCTTGGTCTTTATATAATTTTTTTTTTATCTTTTTTATCATTTCAGTACGAGGACAGACCATGCCTCAAATTACCAAGATTGCTGTATGTAGTAGACACTGGGGAGGTTTACAACAGCTACATCTTACCTACTGTACCTATCGAAGAGGGCGCTTCGAAAGTGACAGGAATATCTATCGACAGCAATGGTGAACTTATCGCTAATGGGAACAAGAAGGATGCATTTTCTATAGCTGATAGTCTTCAGAGTTTCTGCGAGTTTCTTGAAAAGTACAAAATCCAATACTTATTGCTCATAATGACCGAAGATTTGACTTTCCTGTTAATGTTAATGCAGCCAAAAAGGTCAATAAATTGGATTAGCTTTTGTCAAGCACATTTGGTTGTATTGGCTCCATCGGTGTTTTCCGAAAAGCGTTCCGCGGACAGTCAAATTACAAACAAGAAAGCCTAGCCAAACCGATATTAGGAGAAGGTTACAGTTATGGTGCACATGGTGCCTACGAGGGTGTTAAAGCCTTATCAGATTTACTCCATAGAAAGGAGGTGACAAGAAACATTTTGCTACTGAACAGTTTATCTCTGCTTGCTGTGTGTAGGGCTTTCATGCTTGCACGAGAAAAGTATAAAAACATTCGCTACTTGGAAGTTTTAATTTCACAAGGAATTCTTAAACGTTCAACAGTTGAAAATGTGGCTGGATCTGGATTGACACTTCAACATTTGATGACCATTTATAAAGGAAATGGTGAAGATGGACTCAGGTCAACATTTACACAAAAAAATGTTGAAGATCAACCGCGGGTCACCAGTTCCAAAAAAAGTGTTAGATGAGTCAATGCCCAAAATGGTGGATTTTTTTTAAAAGAGTGTTTCTTCTACTGTCTAAGTTCTTATCTATTGTGAAAATTATAGACCTGATGTCAGTGTACCTGACAAGGATGACAAACTTTGAGTTTAAATATCGCACAAAAATATGAAGTGAAGAATATGATATATTATCTCACCGGGTATTACTACAGGTGTTGTAATTTTTCAATTTTTCAAGGGGGATAACTCTTGAAAATTCACAAATACATAGCTTTAATGTCATATAATTCCTCTGTATTGACTGTTATTTCTATTCATATATCTATGGTATGCATTGTGCATTATATGTATGCATTATTTAATGCGTAGAGTGAAAACAAAGTTCTTAATTGCTGAATGGACATAAATGGATATGTTGGCGGATATTATCAGATACAACTTTCGAACGCAAGTTTACAGAAAATCAATGGATAGAATTTTGTATAATTGGTTTCAAAATAATAATTACATCTTCCCCAATGTTTCTGTGTTGTTGATTTTTAATTTTTTATTATTATTATTTTTTACCAACTTTGGTTCCTTGTTGTGTTAACCGCAAAGGGAGATTATCGGGATAAATATTGTTATAAATTCCGAAAAAAACAGTCATGAAAGAATTTTTTTTATATAAATCATCTTCAAGAGTTAATTACTAACTTATGTATTTAGAAAAAAATTAAAATGTATTATTCTGTCAAAAATAACTCTGATTTTACGATTGGTTGACCTTGACCTCTTCAGCAGTGATCATGTCCCTTAGTTTGACCATAAACCAAAAATTTAGTGGAAATAATTCACAAGCGTAATCTATTGTTATAAAACATTAAAAAATCTAAATTAAAATGATATAAAAAAAATGACATAATTAGAGTGTGACTACCTTAAGAAACATGACGCTATCCAAATCGTTCGTGTACCCAAAATGGAACACCTCCTAAATAAAGTTAATGTTTGGAATTGATAAAATAAATGTTTTTCATTCATGGAGGGTTCCAACAGATTTTCCTTTATTTATTGAAATCACATGTATGTCAAAATATCGAATACTTTTATGTTTATATAAAGATAATGAGCAACAATGGAAGAAAAGTGCATATACAAATTGTCATACCATCCAGCACCTTTATTTTTTCAGAATAGTTATTGTTAGTTTATATTGACAACTGGAAATTCTGTATCACATATTTAAAAAGTGTAGCGTCACGTTACCATTTTGATAAAATACTCAATTTTCATTCAATCATTTTATTTCTTTATTCCAATTACAAAACTGTATACTTTATTATTTGATTTGTATACTTATGAAATTCAAATTGCAAGTATGCATGCCAACACACAAATCAACCAGCACCAACATTTTTAAATGACATTAATCTATCTAATCGCTGAACTGGATTTTCATATCAGTTACTCAACCGTTCACAGATTAAGAACAGTCCCTTAAGCCTATATAGTTTAGTAAACTCCCTTTTATGCCAGGGCTCTGTGTACTAAATTTTGTCAAAACCTGTAGTTTAAGTAGTTTAGGAGGCTTTCGCAGGACAAAGGTGTGTCTACAGACAGACAGACGGACAACCCTATTCCAATATATCCCACCCTTAACTTTGTTTGAGGAGTCAATTAAATATACGTATTTTAAACTGTTTCTACTAAAACCACCAAATCATATTTTTACATTTAATCGGGAAATCATATTATTGTTATCTCGAGAAATAGAAAGCGCATCGCTTCATTCATTTGATCCGCATTTTAGCGTTATTTCAAGCCATCAATTTGCGTTCATTGCAATTGAGTATACTGTAAGCATAGCAATTGTTGGTATTTCGGAATTTCTTCTTTTCATTTACCTGTTCGAAATTGGTTTTGCTATAGAATATACCATGAATAACTTCTTGAATAACAACCATCCATTTTCTGTCTTGCTTTCTTTTAGCTGGGTCATCAAAAATCAAACGGTTACGCTAACATTTCGTTTTGCTGGTTTGTATTTGTTTACAACCCATCGACAGTCATGATCATTCTTACAACCAATCGACAGTCATGATCATTCAAGGCAATTTTTTTTTGCCTAATTGTGCCTTAAATAACTTCTTTTGAGAGTATATATTCATATTTTGTCTGTGTTCTATTAAGATAACCTCCTACATGATACTTTTTGTGTGTTTATGAATTATTTTAGCCACAAAGGTATTTCTCCCTGTACGTTTCTCCCAGTACGAGTATCCACACTCGCATATCAGCACCGTAACAGCCACCACAATCCCTATTCCAATCAGGTAGAAAGCACTTTGTATGTCGATCAAACTCACGATGGTAGCCTCGGGTACCATAGAACCATAACACGTACTTCTTTTTGGCCAATGTTTTAGCTTCCAGATTTGTAGCAACCCACTTTCATGAATCGACAGGATTCTAAATAGAAAAGGAAGAATACTTCGTTAAAAGTCCATTTTCATGAATACATCGTGTTTATTCAGGATTCTGTAAAAACAGAAAACAATATGAAGCATTATTGTAATAATCATTGCTTCGAAAATTATCTCAAATGTTCTTCATAAGACGGTTAAACGTAACCATCCAACCAACCAATCTTGTTTATCTTATGAAGATGAATGGAACAGAAACAATTATTCTCCGTGACGGTCAAAATGCCCCATTTGAATAATTTGAATTTAATAGTTTTTTTAATAAGTTATTTATATCCTGTTTGAATCGTACGACTAGAGGACACGAGTTTTAATTTACTTACTCATTCGCAAACAGTCTAGTATAAGGTGAGTTGTTCGGCAGTCCGACAGCGTATTGTAAGGGAATGAACTCCTCCTTAGTCAGTACAAGGTCACACTCCTTCCGGCTCCGGACCGTTAATTCGTTATACGTCTTGTCGCCAAGGTAAACATAGTCCCCTGACAACACCTTGGAAATGTGTACTTCCGGGTCAAAACTAAATATGTCTTTTTCGGTCCTGTTAAACCGGGAAAGTCCGTCCCAGACCTGTTGGAATGTGCGCTGCTGACTAGTCTGTAGTTTTGAATAAATTATATACAGCTATTAGATATAAAACAATGGAAAATAGATTACTTTATAAAAAAGAGCCTTGTGTTTATTCAAATTGAGACGTTCACAATTTTCTATTAATATTAAGGTCATGTGTACACGAATATGTTAATGAAGATTCTTTCGTGAAGATTTCTAGAATCTTACCTGGGTCTGCCCAGTGGGCAGGGATATCTCAACTCGCGATTTAACGGTCAAGATGATGATATATTCCTGTCCCTCTAACAAGCCCATATCTATTTATTTTTCTCTGATACTAGGTGAATATTAATTTTTAGAAACGTTTCCATAGTCTACCATCACATGAACGTCAATTTAATGAAGTGATCGACAATGGTTGCGTTTTTATTGATAACATCACGGTAATATCTAATGTATGTAACTGTAGTCGGACAGGAGTTATCTCCCTTGTCAGAGCTCGTTGCGGAAAAAAGTAAGAAAGTTCCGAACAGAGGGAAGAAGAAGCCATGTGCTCGGCTGTTAGAATTTATCTTCCACTTGCGTTGACCTGCGAATGCCTTTTTGGTTACGAGGCATAAATCTACCTACGGAACATTGCGAATTGCGCGTATGTAAACCCAAAGAGGTATGTATAATGGAACATATAGGTTTTCGGTAATTTCTAGCATTTCTAATTATTTGCAATTTACGGTCGGTTTACTGGCGAGTCATAACAATGTTTGACAATGCGTTCATTATTTTATCATGATAGCTAAGAGTTTTGCAGTCTCACGTAGAGTTTTGGTAACGAATAAACTCTTCAGTACACCACCAAGACCCTTGGCTTACGTCATTTCTGCGAGTTGCGTCCCCTTGATCAGGGCTGCGAAATTGCGATACAGTAACGCACGTCACCTGACCTGGTTCGTGTGTGTTGCTGTTACAATGCATGTGGGCTGTCATTTCTTTAGCCCGGTATTTTCCCCTACCAACCGCGGGATACCAATGAATAGAAGAATAATAGTATCTTTCATCCCCTTTGGGGTGAGACAGGAGAATCTCAACCCGAGGTTTAAGATTTTTAAGTTGTCAAACAGTCACACACGAGGCTTTGCCTAGTGTTTGACAGCTTGAGAATCTTATCACGAGAGTTGAGACCTCCTGTCTCACCCCAAAGAGGGTGAATGCTTCTTCTTCTCTTACCCCGTGTACTACTTTGTGTATCTAATAAACGTGTCACCTATGCGAGAGAGGATGAAGTAACCTCAAAGAATCCTCTTCTTTGCCGTCTTTGCAAAGATCTCATGTAGCTTGTCTTTACCCTAAGGTGAAATTTAAAAAAAAAATCTCACACCGAAAGAACTGTCGATATCGATGTCTAGGGTAAGAGAAATTACTATCCTACTATCCTAACGTCATACTTTTCTAAGAAAACGACGTTAATTTCACCCATAAAATAATGAAACGTTACGATGGATACCTACCTGCAAGGGGGCTAATTCTGTAATACGCAAAGACGGAATTATTCCGTCTTAAAGTGTAAATGAGAAATTCTGAATTTAGAAATGAAAGATACAGGAACGGTCTGCGATTAAATGTAATGGTTTTTTTCACTTGATTATGTCGATAAAAGCCGCTCCTACCTATGTACATAATGTACGTCCAGTTTTCTTACCTTGAAGATGTCGATAAAGGCCGTTCCTCCGATCGTCCCCCACCTATACACATCCTGATTGACCATGCCACTGAGGGTATCGAACGGCAGTTTCTCCTTGGTGACAGTGAGGAAGGCTATCAGATTACCGCTGTAGGTGGCCATCATAACGATACAAAACAACCACCAGAAGCTGAGTAACGTCCTCCCGGACACGGCGTCAGACATGTGCTCTCCTCCTGTAGGTTTAGTGCGAAATATACGTGAGAAGTTTAAAAGAAAAATGTAGTTTTGATATTGTACTGTTAATAATACTGTATTGATTTTATGACGTCAATACGTGTTTTTCCAACCTGCTAAAAGATGTCGACCGGGAACGAAACACGATGTTGTTTGGTTAATTACACCGCTTATTAACATAAAACAAAAGGTGAAAACAGCTTTATTATGAAATGAGTCTTACGATGAAATTATACAATTAAACAGCGATGTTTTATTAAACTTGTTGTTTAAAAGTTAAATGGACTAATCATGTCATTATTCAAATTTTCATTTCTCACTTGCTGAAAAATATATAATCATAACTTTACTAAGAACCAGTAAGTAGACAAATAATGTAAAGTTTTTTTCAAGGGAGTGGGACGACTGGTTCCCCCGCTGTCAGTATGGTGTTACCGGGTGGGATGTGTTGCTTGGTGTTGCATACTGTATATAAAATTGCTTCTGGGTCAATAGCTAATAGAATTAAAGAAGTTTTGAGTAAAATTATTAATTCTGATCAAACCGGTTTCATATCAGGACGTTATTTAGCGGAAAATACTAGACTTATATATGATATCATGAATTATGCTGAGGTAAATGATATACCAGGAATGTTACTAACTATAGATTTTGAAAAAGCTTTTGACTCTGTTTCATGGGAATTTATTGATGAATCACTAAAATATTTTAATTTTTGAATAGATATTAGAAAATGGATAATAATCTTTCATAGTAATGCATCTTCAGCAGTTAATCAAGGGGGAAACCTTTCTTCCTTTTTTAAGTTAAGGCGGGGCTGTCGCCAAGGTGACCCTATTGCACCATATCTCTTTATTATTTTATTAACGAGCTAAACCTGTATGCAAAAATTTCAGGACTGAAAGTTAATATGGGTAAAACTCAAGTAATCTGGATAGGTAGTAAAAAATATACACTTCTTCCTGACTTACACTTAAAATGGGGCGTCAATACCTTTACACTTCTTGGCATTGATTTTCATGTAGACCTGCACAAAATTCCGAAAGCTAGTTAAAATTAAGAGTTTAATTAAGGGATGGGGTAAAAGAAGTCTCACACCTCTTGGTAAAATCACACTAATTAAATCACTCCTTATTTCACAATTGAATCATCTTTTTATCTCTTTACCCAATCCTGACGATAAGTTTATTAAACAATTGAACTCAGTTCTTTTTAATTTTTGTGGAATAGCAACTGCGATAAAATCAAGAGGGAAATTATTACAAGAGGATATCTAGAGGGTGGCTTGAAAATGATTAACCTACGGGCATATATTGATTCACTTAAAATAAGTTGGATAAGGAGAATCTATAGAACAGAATGTAAGTGGTGTACTATTCTGAAAACTAAAGTTAATTTTAATCTATTAGCCAATTGTGGCAGTGATTATTTAAACTTAATCATCAAAAGGATAAAAAATGTCTTTTGGACTGATGTTCCGAAAGCTTGGTATAATTTAAGAAGTAAATTGTTTAAATCCTATAAGTATAAATTCAATGTGTTAAAATCACCTATATGGTATAATGAAAATTTAAAATTAGGGAACAAAACTATTTTTTATCAAAGACTTTTTAATAAAGGAATAATGTATATACAGGATTTGATTAAAGATAACACTACTGAATCATTCTTCTCTTTTAACGAATTTTGTGAAATTCATGGTAGAATTTGTAATTTTCTCGAATATCATGGATTAATCTTGAACATTTAAAAACTACCTTAATATACACCCTTTTCCTAATAGTAATACACAAGTTATTTTTCCATCAACACCATTACATTTGGAAATAATTCTGAAAAGGACTCGTGGATCTCAAGATTTCTATAAAATTCTTATTCAAAATGAAACGAATATTACTGGCCAGAGTAAATGGGGTGAATTATTTGATTATGACCAGGAGACATGGAAAAAGATTTATAATACTCCATTTCGAATTACTCATAATACTAAATTGCAGTGGCTACAATACAGAATTTCACACCACATCTTAACAACAAATTCTTATCTTTGTAAAGTAGGTCTCTCTAATAATCCTCACTGTGTGTTCTGCTCTGTAGAAAGGGAGACAATTACTCATATTTTTTGGGAATGTACCGAAGTACAAGCTTTTTTAACTGATTTTGAGTGTCTACTGGATATCCTTTACTTACCATTCTCTATCAATAAAGAAACAATGCTTTTTGGACTTTTTAGACAAAATGGTATATACAACAGGATTGATAATGAAATTATCCTTGTGATTAAACAGTATATTTATAGAACTAGATGTTTTCAAAATTCTTTGAATGTAATGAGATTGGTAAACTGCATCAAAGATCTCCATGCTGTACAGAAACATATCGCATACGGAAAAGATCAAGCTTATATAGAGAAATTAAATTTTGAATGGAAAAAGTGGATGAAAATAGTAAACCTGGCTTAACCTTGACGGGTTTTTTTTTTGTTTTTTTTTGTTTTTTGTTCATATACCAACATCAACTTTTTATTCACGTTATTAACTTTCCCATCACTTAAATATTTTTGTTTTGAAAAATTATTGATGTGACGCTTATTATTTACAAATAGTTTTAAGATGCACACTATCAAACCCTTTACCCCCCCCCCCCTCCTGCTCTCTCTTTCTCTTTCTCCGATCACAGTCTCCCTACCGCTCACTCCACTACTTTCTTGCTTTTCCTCTGTCTCCCAGTCATAAAACTCAGTACTATACATTAATATCTCTCCAAATCTTATTTATGAATGTGTGCAGATCAATGAAGTCTTGTTTGATACTTATATATGTTACTTCACATTGTATATATATGTATAGTACTGATGAAATGCCTTTTGAAAATAAAAGATTAAAAAAAAATAGTGCAATAATTAAGTAACACAATCCAAATTATTGCTGTAATTGCATAATCAATATTCCAAGAGTTAGTTCCGCTGTCGTTATATCCACCCCTGGACTATTTCGTAGTAAATCTATATGCGTTTGAGAATAAAAAACGACCTACAAAAACTAACTTTACACAAAATTACACAAAACAATCCACAGGCTTGAAGCCATCATAGTTTACCTTTTCCTATCTCACTTGCTGTCGCATACAACCTTCACTTTTACTATGACATAGTCCAGGGGTGGATATAATGGCAGTGATAGTAACCCCTGGAATATCGAGAATGCCTCAACGTGATCAGATCCCATGTATACCTTGTGTGAGTAGGGCTCCGTATAGGTACCAGAACGCGTCTGAGAAGTGATGGAGGCCCCTCATGGACGCTCTGTCAGGTAACCCTCTGTAATAGGGACTCAGGTACTCCAACATACACATGATGAAGGACACGGTCGGCAGGGATATCCCTATACAGATCAGCACAGTGGTCGTGAACGGGTCGATCAGCGTCCGCCATTTTTTGTCGGAGGGGTCAGGTTTTTTGAGGAGCATTACGGTTGGCTCATAGAAATACGGATACGAGAAATCCATGACTACTTCGCGATTCGTCTGAATTGACATCGGGGCGACTATTAGGTCTACCTCCTGGGAAAGTGAAGACATTGATCAGAAGAAATCTTAGTGAACCCTTGACATCCAGAATACGTATGGAATCTACTTTTATTTTTTGTCATAGGTTTATACTAGAATATCATATTATGTAAAAAGCAAACAAGTACCTACCGTTTATACTTTTTATCGTATACAACTTTAGACCGTCAGTAGGTTAATGAGTGATGCATCTGATGGGAAGCTTGCTTATTATACTTTATTGTAAGCGTTATAAATCGCAAAATAAGCATGTTTCACATCAATCAGTTTTATTAATTTTGAAAACCATTAGTCTGACTACGTTTTTGCTGATAAACCGTTAAAATAAGCTGTAGCATAAATATAATTAACCATAGCGCTCGGTCAAGAGAGATACTCTCACAAAAAGACAAATGTGAAATTCTATACTGTGTGGGAAAGATGAGATTAGATTGCTCGAACTTCTGTCGCATTTCTTCTTGTGAAAATAGGAGAGCAATACTTTCCAAAAGCTTATCAGTAGAAGTGTTCAAACTTACGTTTCTCTCCATCTGACCGACCAAGCCGTTGAAGCTACCGTTTTCAAACTGCATTCCCCACGCGCCATCTGCCGGCATCGTCAAACGGTACCTTCAAGAACAAATGTAGTGATTTGGATTTTAAATCATGGAAACTTGAATGAAATATATTTTAGATGGTTTGTGCGCATAGATCATCGTTATTTCTTTTCAATTAAAGGAGTTCACATTTTATTTTCAATGTAGCATATGCATCGTATGAAATTATTCTTTTGAGTTTTAGCATTAGAATTGATAACAACAAATATCGCTTCCTTTCACAAGATGAAACGTACGTGAAGTTTAAGCTGATTGCCAGATGGTCCAACATGTCTATACAGAATCCACTGAATGTCATGTTTTCATGTTTGCCTACAAATGGATACCACTGCAAACAATAACAAAAAATAAGAAACATACATATTAAGATAGGAACAAAAGGGACAAATCACATCTGTTATATTCTTTGGAATGTAATTAATGTAACATCTACCATTCTGACTTTTCCAGAGTTATTTCCCTTCGTTTCACAGTATCTCTCAGTATTAATGAAATTAATCGAAAAAGAAGGAACTCTGATAAAGTAATTAAGATATCAGATATTCTATCACCATATTAAGGTGAGGTTTAAAGCAATAAATAGCTTTAGCTCTCCAAATCACAAGACTTCAGCAACAGTAACTCAAAGTAATAGAAGTCCGCTCTATTATATCATTCTTTAAAATTTATCACAATGTTACGAAACAATTTCCGAAAAGCAAGGAAAGATTAATATTTCAAATTCCGGTATAAAAACCTACCACGTTGGTCGATACAAGTAGTTCTCTACCATTGAATCCAAACTTCGTGTTCGGGAATATATCACCGGAAGTGAGTAATCTGCCCGATTCCTGGACATGCCCAACGGTGGAAAATCGCCTTCCGGTCTTGGTCCACATCAGTGCTTCTATAGCTACCCACCGACACATCACTCTGTTATTCTGTAACGGTAAATATTGACGTGTAAACTGCAATGTCGTTTTGTGCTTCGCGAGAACTCCTGCTTCTCTAATAGTGCTAGTATCGTCGATGAAATATATTGCTTAAATACAAATACCAGAATATTTTATTATCTTCCGTTAGTTTTCAATGTATCCCGGAACTAGGAGAACGCCTAGATTCTTCCTCATGGATTGACCGTGTAAATCGCCTATATAACTGAATCATTACAGTATATCAATCACTTACCGATACGAATTTTGCCAGTGTCAGGTCCTTTATGGTAGTATTAGAATGGTTGTATTCCGACATGTTGTAACTGCTACCGATATCACCAAGGACACCCTGTATGTATGACTGAACGTCCTGGAAATATTAGAAAAACATCAGAGATGTGAAACATCTTTAATTGTATCATACAGCTGTTTCATAGTGCTATATCGCTGAAGCATTATGCCGAAGACACCAAGCAACATATCCCACTTCATATTGTACTAGAAGACTCGGCACAAATATGCCGCAGTCTCCCAAAACATGCACTACGCACTTCCTACACGCAACATACATGGGAGGGCGTCCTTACATGGCAGGATGTTAATTGAATCAAACAAACTGTGATGATGCAACCTGAAGCGTTAGTTTTGATTCCAATTTATTCCTCATGACACAAACTGTCTATAATTTAACAAATAAGAATGCATTTACGTACTCGTGGTGAGGTTACACTCAAATGAAATAGGGACATATTAGCTTTATAAGCTTTATAATACGTTCGATTCAATTAATATAAGGATACTCAGTTGCTTCATAAAACTTTTGATGTCGAAGGTGTCAATTTAATTTAATGCTAAAGGCAAACATATGAAAACGTCATTTTGATTTATGCTTCTACTGGATAACCTTCCTCCATTCAAGCTTTTCCCATAAACATTACGTGATATCCTCCTAATAGAAATAACTATGATTTATTTATAGAGTCTTACTTAATAATGCATACATTTCCCTCTGTGTCTCTTACGTGGTGTAGATGGAAATATCAATCTGTTGGATACAGAAGACTTGATACAATTTCATGATATACTCATGAATATAATGTGCTTAACAATTAATTACGGTCGTGTGAGAGTTTAATGAAAACTACAGAAAATACTTTCAAACATACGATATATAATCGCAATTGTAACCATATAGATAGATAATAAATATCCCCATGTGATTAATGCCGACGTCGGGACCGAAAAAGTTGCACACCTGCTTTTTCGTATCCGTCTTTTACAGGTAAAATATACAATTAAGCAAGTCATAGGGGATCTAGAGATAAGGAAAACCAATCATTATTATCATAATTATTTTCAAGTATCAATGCCAATAGTTGCTTGGTGAACTCCGAATACAATAAGAGGTAGAATCATCCAACTGCCTTCGTAGGAATTTGTTTTCAACCTCCAGTTGAATTAAATGTTTATTGCCTTGGCTCACTGCAGTATAATTTTATCACGTGTTAAAAATTTACGGATGTATTTTCGTCATATCAGCACTTGAAGGACGAGTATTTATTAATTTAATAACTTTAATATTGATATGCCATATATTTTGATTATACTGTTAACAACTGTATCACAAGTATTAGCTTCCCAAAAAGCTAAGAAGGCTACCATACGGCATTATTTATTAGGAAGCGATTATAGGAAAGCTTGACGTATTGTTCTGCTCTCAGTTAGCTGCCATAGTTCTTATGACAATTCATTTTTGAAGAATGATAATTTAAAAGCTTTCGCATTCAATGTAAAAGATAATAAACTTCGTGATATTCATGAAAGGGCCACTAGGCTACATTTCCGAAAAAAAAAGTTTCTTTAAAACAATTATTATTGACATAATATGGCCAAAGATGAGGTTACAACACCAAACAAGTTGAAGTTTTGTCGTCTGGGGCAGAAATAGTCAACTAAAGCGTTGTAATTATGACAACGTCGGGAAACATACTACGACCTGCGTTATAAAAATGAACGTTTTCTTTATTTTAATAATGTTGTTCAGAATGTGCAGTGGGCCTTTTTCTCATGCCAATAAGTTTTCTGTCTAATATACACTGTACTGATATGCATGCACATGTAGTTGGACAAGTTGTTATAATACATATACGCACAGAAACAACATAACATTTCGGTTAAAATTATTCTTTACTTAAGCGCATACAGTTGCACAAATATCCCTTAAGTAAAGCCTTACTGTTTTTCAGCATCCCCCATGTACGGACATTTTTTACAAGTAGGTCATGATCATCTAGCCAACCGTACTAGTTAGGCTATATATAGAAGGTGCACGCGCTCCCGACAATATAAACAAAAGTCGTTGCCTGGTATACCAGGATGGTAGCGAAAATTGATTGCCAATATTCGTCGGAAAAAAGCAATATATAGGTGAGTGCTGCATGTAGAAAATAAAGAATTTCTATCAGTTTGGTTTGAAACACCATGCCGTCCCATTCATTCGATATCTTATCCAGATTACCAGGTACGGTACGTCAATTTATCTTCGAATCGTCAATTCCACTGCATATATACCATGCAAACTTGAGAAATGAGTTTCACCATTACCAAGAGATAAAACAAGAACATACTGTAGTTTCCTTAAAACATACAAACATGTACACATACACAAAACTCTGTATACAAGTGAGACCGTCCTTAAATAACCTTCGCAGTTAATAAGCCGTTAAAACTAACCTACCAATCATCCAATCAAACACCGTTTCTGTTTGCATTATCTTACCTCTCAACTAAATTATGTGGCGGGTGGCGGCGATGACGTACAGCCGCTTCCTGTTCTGAATCACCTGGTACTAGTCTTAATTTTTGAGGGTTCGATACAAGTCCACATTTTATCTAATTTCCACTCATCAGAGGATAATTATTCTGTCCGAATATCATTATATTGTTTAAGTACTTGGTTTAAACATGCCGCCAAAACACGCACCTCGCACTTCACACACGCTACACACAGCCTACATAGGAGGTCTTCCTGACATGACCATTGATGTTAATAAGATGTTAAAATAATGAAACAAACAACCATTGATGTTGATAAGATGTTAAAATAATCAAACAAATAAATAAACTTTCTCTTAAAACTGACAGGCTTGCCCGTTCTTCAAATTTCCCTTAAATTAAATCAAAATTTCTCCTTATTTGCATTAAATATGCAAACTTTACGTCTTTGTTTTTACTTAATAATGCATTATCAACTTAAAAAGCAAATATCTATAAAAATCATTATGAACACGTTTGTTTTTAAAACATTCTTCGTTATATCAATTAGGAAATAGTCAATATCATACTGGACAGAGAAGTGTATTTACGTCTGGGATATGTGCGGAAAACCTAGACATATTCAATGTAATTGATTACTACTTCCTAGTTATTTTAGTAAAAGAAATTGATTGAGTAATGTCTTGAACTCCGTGATTTGTTCAGATAATTGTTTTGTGGCAGTTTTAAAGTACTCATTAAAAGTAAGTGCTCGTTAAGGAAAGAGTAAGCAATTACATGCACGCAATATTACATACGTAATAGTTCTCGTGTATTCTGGAGGGATTGATCTCTATGTCTAGTTCATATATCGATTTATTTTGTCAAGAGGATTAAATCTGTAAATGCTATCAGTTTCCATTTCGGCTCTCGTTTCATTTGCTAAGAGAACTATTATCCGATTATCGATCCTAATATACAGTTTAAGTGTTAGACACTATAAGTATGATTTACGGGTCTTTTACCAACAATCTGAGTACTTTCTAGTAACAATGTCAGAAGTACATATTTCATTTGACCTGTTTTACTTTCCCAAGTAAAACATCATTCTATTGATAGCTTTATTTTACAGTAATACAAACCCTACCTCACTTATTGAAAGTTTGTGCCGGAGTATTGATGTAAAATTAAGGTACTATTGAGATAGAACATTAGATATCACTGACTGATAAATGGTAACATATGTCAGAATATATCTAGTTCAATAATTATTATATGCAATGAGCTTCATTAAACTTTGTATTTAGACTAAAATTGGAAAGATCTCAGACAAGTTCGAAAATCTTTCTGATTAGATAGTAACTTAGATATTGCCTTTTGCAATTATAGTTATTGAATATTATAAACATGCTTACTTAAATAAATATGCGCCGAGCTTAATGAAACTAATAGACTATATAGCTAATATTGGAAATATCTTGAACAAGTTTGAAAATAAGTTTGATTCGACTCTAACTTATTTACGGAGTTATTGCCGATTGGAATAATAATTATTGAACCTTGTGTATACGGTTAAGTGGGTAAATATACACTAAGCTTAGTGACATTTTGTATGTAGACCTATTAGATGTATGTTCCTATTTCATGAACAAAAGACATCATTTGGCTAGTAAATTATATAACTAATTTGTATCAAATATCAGGTGACAGCTAAGGCCCATGGGATTATTGTTTTGATATTCTACCAGATTGGTATAAGGCTATATAAATTTCTCAAAACGGTTTATAATCGATAAATATGTGAAACATGAAGCAAGATTGTTTTTGAGATTATATCAGACTGGTATAAGGTTATATAAACATCCCATAACGGTTTATAATTGATGAATATGTGAAACACGAATCCATACGGTTTTTGAGATTTTACCACATTGGTATAATACCATATTTCTTAACCAAATCAAAGGTTCATGTGTATTTGATAAATATTAGAAATTTCCCAACTGTTTCATTGCGTAATACAACACTACATCCCAAAACACACACCTCGCACTTCACACACGCTGCACACTGTATACATAGATACACGTACATGGGAGGCCGTCCGTACATGACCCTGGCTGTTAATATTAATCTAATCAATCAAACAAAGAAATGCATGTCGAAATTTTACCGACTTTGATTACTTTAAGGTTCATGTAAAGGCTTTAACCAGTGATATTTTGCAAGCCTGTAACTCATTACTGTGCTGCAATTGAACAAAACTAACTTCATTAATTGTTGGTATGTACCCTGGCTAACTGTCAGTCTTACTGTGGATATGTAATTTGTGAAGCTGCTTGTAAATTTCAGTAAAATAAGAGAAAAATGAATATTTCTGGAGAAGACATAGAACTCCTGTGAATTGCATTGTGGCACCAAATAAGCATGATATCGTGTTCAGTAGTGACTATGCCAGGTACTCCAACAGTTTGTTTGGCAAAATCGGTCCAGCGAATAGCACAGGAGCCTATTGTTGTAAATGCAAATGGCTGCTTTAAATGGCGGATCACGAATATATAGTATAAAAGAAGACATTTTAACTGATACAAGTGCTCATAAGAGCACTTGTATCACTATAATGTACTCTGAACATGACAAGAAGACTATTTACGAAAAAATAGTTAAAATGTGGACTTTGAGGCTCTTTCCGGAAATTTGTATTTTTCGCCCCAAACAGATCGGTTGAACTATTTTTTTCGTGAAGAGTAATGAGAATTAGGCTTGCAAAATATCACTGTTTAAAGCCTTTACATGAACCTTAAGGACGTGTGTTCAGGCCATTCCTCTCGAATTGGAAGATTCGGAAAATTTACTACTCACCTCCCCATTTAAAAAAGATTTCCGGACAAATTTGTCCGGAATTACGATGACCACTACGTTGTCAAGGTTTGTTTCTAGGTCAGTTAACTGGTCAGCGGCCGAGTGGTCACCAAATGTGACTATTAACCATCGGGTCATGTGACGCATGGCATAGCGCTGGACTTCCCAGCGAGCGATAGAAAACGGCTGGAAGGCAGAAAATACAATGAGTGTGTCAATTTATGTATCACTGGTTGACTGCGACAGTATTTTTATAAAACATCGATATTGGTTCTTATTTTCAAAAACATGTTAGCATAGAAATATTAGTATTAGCTGTCGCAATTTTCCAGTCTTAACATAACCCGGAAAGAAAACAACAATACTGTGGGCATGAATTATTCAAGCTTTAGAAGATATCTTATTAGTATATTACCTTTTTCAGTAGGGTTCTGACACATTCCATGCTACAAACTATGGTTATGTTGGGAAGTTCCCGGACAGCATAGTCGATCATTGCAAGGAAATCACGTTCAAATCTCGGGGACGAGATGTCCGGTATCATGCCATCTACCACCGAAACACCCGCAGCAGACAGACCGTGAACAAGGGCGTCTAGGTTCTCATCTGACAAAATCGGTGTCATAATAGGTACTTTATTGAAAAAGACAGTATGGTCCACTATGATAATGCTATAAAATGGACAAAAGGTTGGTTAATTAATTACGGTAAAATGTTCTATCAACACCACACACAGCACATCGCACACAGGGGAAACCGTCCTTAACTGACCTTAGATGTTGGACGTAAAACCAATTAACCAAAAATCGAACAAAAACATTTTTAGCAAAGTTCACCTAAATAAGTTGAAACCTTTACAAAATATCAGTACATAGAGAGGTATGTTTTTTGTAGCTTATTTGTTTTCCAGAAGCTTCTGCTTCTAGAGTGTACTCCATGTTTGTTGTTTTGATTGGTGTTGGCTTGCGATAATTAATATACTGCCTTTGTTTCTAATCAGTTTTTCCACTAAACATGAAACATGGACACATCATCTTACCTTTATCGGTCAATACAAACGTCGACGACCACTTCAGATAGTTAGCGATCGAAGCAATGATATCAACCAACGCGTTCCCGGTTGCTTCGTACTGCCGACGGCCTTTAGCATTATTATAATTAAAATCTGCTTGAGATTCGGTTCGACATATATCAACAGTATCTTCATTATTCTCACTAAGAGACATAAATGTTGAGCTGGACCCACAATTGTTCAGTGAAACCCTGTCACTATCCGCCTCGTTAGAGCTGGGAATCACCCACTGTAGTACTTGGGTCTTTTTATCCAGTAGAAGGGAGAAGTTTAGATGATAGTCCACATCGGCCAACAACAAAACCAGGTCTATGTCTGAGTATCTCATGCTATTTACTGGAATGAGAGACAAAAGTGAGGCAACATTAACGTATAGTTGGTTAATTTCACGATTTTCCGGAACATTATTTTTGCTGCAAAAATTTTATTCGAGCTTTTTTAAGCAAGGTTTGTACCCTTATAAACGCTAAAATTGAATTTTCTCTTTTTTAGTCAAAATCGCAAAAAAATGATCCGTAAAAATTATCAGTAATACGGTATATAATTGGGTTAATTACATGCACGCAATTGTAAAGGTTTACATTCTCTTCTTTTAATTTTGTCCAAACAAAACAACTATTAGTTTTGGTTCTGTATTGGTGCGTAGTTTAAGGGCCACAGTTCTTAGCTATTGTAGATTATAAAAGAATAATACAGAAAAACTCCAACCTATTCTTAAGAAAACACATAATCTGGAATGAAAACGTGTTCTTTTCCTGGTGAAACTTTATCATGACAAACAAATTTGAAAAGTATACCATTGCAACATTGAAATGTTGTTGACCGCGTAAGAGTTAGTTGTTCTTTGAGTTTACATGTATCTAAATATCCTTATAAAAACAACCGTACCTGTGTTTAGAACAGTATATGGCTCAGATACGTCTACGTACGCCCATGTGATATTGGCGGAAATGACGTCACTGAAACCGGAAACGCTTTTAATGGTCGTCTGCTCTTTACAGAAACCTACACACGGCCATGTCACAATACCTAGAAGAAAGGAAACGGATTAAAGAAAAATACATAATCTAGACGGAAACGAATCTTAAAGTTTCAAAATATAATGGAGACAAGAAAAGAATGCAAATGCAACCAAATCAATGGTTTTATGTGGATCTATGATAATCTCCACCGACATACTGGTGTATCTGGAAAGGCAGATGTTTAGAGATACAAAAAGACTAATTGTCCTACAAGATGCTAGGAGATAACGTTCATACCACGTGTTAGAAGTGACCTCTCTTTTTAATTGCAATTTAACTTGCATCTGTATGAATAACGGATGACAACTTTTTTCTTTTTTTTAATTATTGTATACTTGCGTAGAAAAAAGAATGCGTGTAACAACTAGACCAACCAACTACATGTCTTTTCATAGACTACAATGTTTAAGTTTTGGATTCTACTATTGAAACTGCTCAAAAAAGGCAGCTATCGTGTTCTTCAACTAAAGTCTAGGATTTCATATAACACAAGAATAAAAAATGGGGTCAATCTTCTCAAACTCCACCATGATTACTATTTTGGAATACATGTATGTCTTTTCTGCTTTAAAAAATCCTGATGTTTAAAAAAAAATATTTTGAAACTAAATTTTAATCTGACTTTTAAAAGAGAAATTATTGTTACTGTCAAGAATCAACGACTCCATGTTCTAACTTCACATGTTTATTAGACAACAAATCATAGTCACACAAACGCGTATAAGAGACTGGACATTCAAACACTCACATGACTTATGTTTTACTAATTACCGACATGTATATTAATACTGACAATAAGTGACTAGAAATACATACATGATAGTTACCAAAGGATAATTACCAGTCACAAAACAGTTAAATCAATAAATAACCAGCGAACAAATGGTCTGGACAAAATTCTATTCAGAACTCAATTTTCTATACACACTGTGCCATTTCGAAGGTCCATTTTGGATTTACTTCATGTTGTTCTCATTATTGTAATAATTAACACATCAGATTAGAGAATTAATACGCAATTTTTAATGAAGTAATTTCGCGATAGGGTTCGAACGCGAATTCAAATATCGCTTAAAAATTGTATAAAACGTAAAAATATAAAGGGAGGGGAGTTGCGTTCAAATTAGCATAATCGCAATGACGTATGAATACAAACGCAGTGCAGGTTCGGAATACTTCTAGTTCACGCCTCGATAAGATTTTGCGTCATTATTTGACGGATTTCAAATTAACAATAAAGAGTTTTTATAAGATCCAATTAAATATGTATTTGACATCAGAACAAAAAATGTGTTCAAGCATTGTAACGGTAATAAACAACAAAATGAATCGCTGGTCGGGGCTACAACCGGGGGAACGGCTTTCCTCAGGAATGTTCGGGAAATTTCATAGTTACGTCAGTATGTGTACGGTCACTCATCTCGCCTAAATACACAGAACATCTGATTGTTGGAGAATAATTATGTGAATGTCTAAGCGAACAATAGGTAAACAGGTCATTACAGGATTCCAGAAAAAAAAACATTACAGGTAGCCTATCCGAAACAGTATCATCAGCTTTACCCCCGTCTTTGCATTCAAAATAGGCCTACACACACGTACATGCAAACACTTGTCCATCCTCCGCACTATAAAATAAAAGTCATGACTATGAAGAATTTAGTCTATATCGCGTTCGTAGACCGATATATACATGACAAACATTCAACAGCTCAACGGTCATACCATCAATAGGCTAGATAGCCTTTTAGTAACTTTCCTCGGTTGAAAATCAAATATGGCGGCTCGCTCCACTTCAGACCGCATCACTACCCTGACAACGATACATACCAGTAGTCGTTACGCTTCGGTGTTATCTAAATTTTTATTCGAAGTATACATTATTGATATATAATAAATTGAAAAAAGAAACCATATTCTAAAAATAATTGAAAGTTGTCATTGTTATACATGTATTTCAAACCAAACTGCTGCTATAATATTCAACAATCGGAACTATATCTTCGGTCATCCTGACTACAGTAGTTACCCAGCTTAGCAACCATCATCGAATTTAAATTTGATCACGAACATGTAAAAATAGACTTATTTATGTGAATATATAGATTGAACAGTGTTTTTATTGCGTTAAAGGTGGTATGAACGCAATAAGATACAGACATATTCTACATGTAGCGCTAACGCGCTACATTGAATATGTCTGTATTCCATTGCGTTCATACCACCTTTAACGCAATCAAAACACTGTTCAATCTCTATTTGATCGCAGTAAGATGTTTATTATTTATTTGACGCTGTACGCAAAGTTGTAACGACCCTGAAACTGACTGCATACTGTAAGAGCCAATCCAGAGTTCGTGGGAAATTGTGTTAACTCCCGGACCAAACAATGACGTCCTCTTTTTTAACGGTGTCTAACAGATATTTCAAACATTTACATTTTTTTCAAATTATATATTTTTGATATTTCGATCTTTGGGAAGGAGTTAATTTTCAACATTTGAAAGAAGGTCATACAAGGTGTTCACTTTCAACGTATTCGTACTCGTCAATGTGACATTCATTTAATCAATGGACTGCATTCAGTTGGAAAATACAGGAGTATGAATGCAAACTTGACAGCGGCAAAGATGAAGCGCGCCATCGCTTCATGTCGAATTTGCCGCTGTCCACTTGTTATTCATTCTACCATAATTGTCAACTGATTACAGTTCAATGCTTAAATTTACATTTGGTAGCAATATATTTACATTTGGTAACAATATATCTACATTTGATAAAATCCGATTATGCATTTATAATGAATAAACTAATCATTATCGTCATGGACGAATTAGCCATTTGTATAACCATTTTCCCTGATCTACTGGTACGACAATTGTGATATCACAATCATAATGACGTCAAAAACGGAATAGGATTCCATGCAGTGGTGAATACCAACTGCGTTTGGTAAAGTTTCGTAGTGTCATTGCAGTAAAAAGTAACTATACAAACTGAAAGTCAAATTCGTTGCTATATAGCGAACCCAACACGGAAATATAATATTATGATATAACCTGTAGTGATTTTTATTGGCTAGGCCGAGTAGGTAATCCTTTTTGACGTCATAATTGACGTAATAAAGTCAGGAAACATGACGTGACGTCAAGGACGGCGGTACTAAATGGCTGCTTCCACTGGATTTTTTGCTGCACATTTTGGCGTTGAACTACTGGAAATATTTTTTGTAAAATTACAGTAAAACCCCGTTATATTGCCACCCGTTTTACCGCCAAACTCGCTTATCGCCATGAATTTATTCAGAACGGATTTCCCTCCATACAAATACACCCGTTTTATATGATAAAAAGGCTCGAAAATTGTATTTTAAATTTAAAAACTTTAAACTTATAAGGCCCGTTTCATATTTTAATATGAAATGAAGACTAGTTAGATACTTTATATCATATAGACTAGTATTTATAAACAGTGGCATCAACACATGGCGTGGTACATTTTTCCAAACTTTTTCAACCCTTATGAAATGGTAAAAATCAATAACGTAATCAAAACTTTCGTAATTGTAAGTGATAACATTTTTAGATGACAGAGAGAATGGAGTCACACTCATATTTCAAACATTTGTAGACAATTAAAGTGAATAGTCGGGCAAAGAAAACCAGTCCAAAAAGCGTAAATTGGCCTTCCAAAAGTCCTCACATATCCAAACGACGGTCAAGTTCTGCTTACGTTGCTAAGTTCTGACCATTGAAATAATGAAAAACTTCTAAAAACAAATCTTTGAAAACGAGGCTCCGTGGAAATGTAACCACGGACATAGCTAGCCGGGAGGACGTTTTAGGATTCCTACAATTTAAATCAATTTCTTCGCATGCAGAGAGATGTTAACGAGAGATTTTATTTTTCTATTTCATAAAAAATTATACACCATTTTTACCAACTTAAGCCTTCCTTGCCCGACTATATTCACTTTAACTTCAGTGTCAGCAAGTGGAAAGCTAAACGAAACAAGGTAAGGTAAAATTAATTGTATTTTTTGACTTCACTCTTTTATAATGCATAAACGCAATAAGCTTTTTAAGCATTTGTCCACAGTGCCGCATAAGTAACCAATCAAATATATTATTGACAATGGGTTTAAGAAAATCTAAAGAATTTAGACATGATGGTTTTCTCTCGGGAAGGTTTTATTATTCCGTCAAAGTCACGCATGTGTTTATTACGATATGCATACGGATGCGTATCGAGGTTATGAATACGTGTATTTCATTTCGATTTCATATTCAACGGTACCATATTACTCACTAGGATCTATTTTCGAAAGCATTCATGTATCGACAATGCATGGTTTTAGACTAATTTCATTAAGGTTACTATATTGCGGGGTAATATTGTAATCCAATTTTCTTTCGCGGCTACTAAATTTCGCGATTTCCATTTCAAAACAAGTTCGCGAAGATTGACATTCGCGGATTTAAAAATTGTATGGAATGTCCTATCGATATTAATGATGTAGATGTATATTCGCAGTGATAAACTTTTGCGTGCGATCAAGGTAAATCCGCGTTGGTTTACAATAGTTTCATCAACCATTACGTGGACACACAACATACGTATTCCGCAGCCTCCCAAAACACGCAGGCCAAACTGGATACATAGCGAGCTTCCCGAGGCCGTTCTTAAAGCTGACAATGCAAGATAAAACATTCTTTCCAATTGTCTGCAAATTATCTCAAAACGGTTTTTTTTTATTTCAACAGGATGGTTTTAACTTGTATTGTCAACTTTAAATCATCTTCGCCGTTGGTAAGAAAATTAACCAATAACCCGGTTTGTCCCTTTTCTTTTTTCCTTTTTTTTCAAAATAAATGAGCGTCGTCGTTGTAAGTAATGTTTTATCGTTGAGCTAAACTGCCGAAATGAAAGAGTACTATGAAATGTTCAATGGGCCTTTTTCATATAATTATAATGCTATAATTCTCATATCGTCATTTTCGCTAAGGATGGAGAAACATTCTTACGACTTTATGCCTGGTATGTTAATATGTTATTAACATTGCTATGGCGGTATGTAACGTCACTTAAATGGTTAAGAGCCAGTATATCAACAATAAGCAAACAAGAATTCCAAACAATTATTGCATTAACAAAAGAATGAATTTCATTGTTCTTTTAGGTAGTTTCTGAAGACTGAAAAAAATCTCATTTTTATTTCACAAAAGCAAATTGGTTTATTCTGACATTGTTTTGTTGATCTCTGATAGTTAAATTGTATATTATGTGAACCCATAAATATTAAAATGTTACTTACCTAGTTTGTGAATCCATGAATATTAAAATGTTATTTACCTAGCTTGTGAATTCATACATATTAAAATGTTACTTACCTAGCTTGTGAATTCATACATATTAAAATGTTACTTACCTAGCTTGTGAATCCGTAAATATTAAAATGTTACTTAACCTAGTTTGTGAATCAGTAAATATTAAAATGTTACTTACCTAGTTTGTTAATCCGGAAATATTAAAATGTTGCTTACCTAGTTTGAGAAGAATGATATCGTCTAGTCCGGTAACTGCATTCATCAATATCAATCCTATTATCACAGTGATCAATTCCCGCCATGTCAGAGCCATATTTATTATTCGAGATGGTATTGTCACGAATTTACCGTGATATTAATATTTACGCAACCATTCTGTAAAATATCCTCATAAACACCTCAACCGTTGTCACCTCAGCTCAAATTTAATTCTTATCGTGGAATTATAAACAAATATCCGTAAAGGTTAAGCAAGCAGATTGTCGCAAAATTGGTGTAAAAGTCACAAAGTCAAGAGAACTTCGTTCAGGTTAACTAAGCAGATTGTCACAAAATTGGTGTAAGAGTCACAATGTTAAGAGAACTGTGGCAGTGAGAACACAGATAACGTAGCAAAAGTATGTTGGATGAACTGTCGGAGAGCTTGGATCACCTGTAGAAGAGAGTCAGAATCTACCCCGAGTTATTCAGCAGGATATCGACCCCAGCGACCTGACGTCTCTCGGAAATACAGTGACTATATGGTAACATGCTGCGATTACACTGACAGGGATCCATCAGTGATGAAAGGCGATAACAATAATTAGCTATCTTGCTTAATGGGGACAAATAAATATCAACTTAGAATAAGAAAGTTCAGAAGTTTGATTTGTGTCCTTTGACTCAGCGATAAAAGGAAAGAAATTTTCTTGTTTTCCTCTTTTGCCGAAGAATTGTTTTGGTATAGCTATAATATTCACGTTCCATTGCATGTACCAGTCAGAGTCATTTAAGGACGGCTTCTCGTGCTTGGTTTGGGAGACTGTGATACGTCCACGTGTCTTCAAGAAATTTGATAGGCAAAAATATATTATTAAGTCTTTTAATTGCATTTTATTTTATTTTTCTATTTCATAAGAAATTATACACCATTTTCACCAACTTAAGCCTTCCTTGCCCGACTATATTCACTTTAACTTCAGTGTCAGCAAGTGGAAAGCTAAACGAAACAAGGTAAGGTAAAATGAATTGTATTTTTTTTACTTCACTCTTTTATAATGCATAAACGCAATAAGCTTTTTAAGCATTTGTCCACAGTGCCGCATAAGTAACCAATCAAATATATTATTGACATTGGGTTTAAGATAATCTAAAAAATTTAGACAAGATGGTTTTCTCTCGGGAAGGTTTTATTATTCCGTCAAAGTCACGCATGTGTTTATAACGATATGCATACGGATGCGTATCGAGGTTATGAATACGTGTATTTCATTTCGATTTCATATTCAACGGTACCATATTACTCACTAGGATCTATTTTCGAAAGCATTCATGTATCGACAATGCATGGTTTTAGACTAATTTCATTAAGGTTACTATATTGCGGGGTAATATTGTAATCCAATTTTCTTTCGCGGCTACTAAATTTCGCGATTTCCATTTCAAAACAAGTTCGCGAAGATTGACATTCGCGGATTTAAAAATTGTATGGAATGTCCCATTCGCAGTGATAAACTTTTGCGTGCGATCAAGGTAAATCCGCGTTGGTTTACAATAGTTTCATCAACCATTACGTGGACACACAACATACGTATTCCGCAGCCTCCCAAAACACGCAGGCCAAACCGGATACATAGCGAGCTTCCCGAGGCCGTTCTTAAAGCTGACAATGCAAGATAAAACATTCTTTCAAATTGTCTGCAAATTATCTCAAAACGGTTTTTTTTTATTTCAACAAGATGGTTTTAACTTGTATTGTCAACTTTAAATCATCTTCGCGTTGTTAAGAAAATTAACCAATAACCCGGTTTGTCCCTTATCTTTTTCCCTTTTTTTTCAAAATAAATGAGCGTCGTCGGTGTAAGCAATTTTTTTATCGTCGAGCTAAACTGCCGAAATGAAAGAGTACTATGAAATGTTCAATGGGCCTTTTTCATATAATTATTGATTGCTATAATTATCATATCGCCATTTTCGCAAAGGATGGAGAAACATTCTTACGACTTTATGCCTGGTATGTTAATATGTTATTAACATTGCTATGGCGGTATGTAACGTCACTTAAATGGTTAAGAGCCAGTATATCATCAATAAGCAAACAAGAATTCCAAACAATTATTGTATTAACAAAAGAATGAATTTCATTGTTCTTTAGGTAGTTTCTGAAGACTGAAAAAAATCTCATTTTTATTTCACAAAAGCAAATTGGTTTATTCTGACATTGTTTTGTTGATCTCTGATAGTTAAATTGTATATTATGTGAACCCATAAATATTAAAATGTTACTTACCTAGTTTGTGAATCCATAAATATTAAAATGTTACTTACCTAGCTTGTGAATTCATACATATTAAAATGTTACTTACCTAGCTTGTGAATTCATACATATTAAAATGTTACTTACCTAGCTTGTGAATTCATACATATTAAAATGTTACTTACCTAGCTTGTGAATCCGTAAATATTAAAATGTTACTTAACCTAGTTTGTGAATCAGTAAATATTAAAATGTTACTTACCTAGTTTGTTAATCCGGAAATATTAAAATGTTGCTTACCTAGTTTGAGAAGAATGATATCGTCTAGTCCGGTAACTGCATTCATCAATATCAATCCTATTATCACAGTGATCAATTCCCGCCATGTCAGAGCCATATTTATTATTCGAGATGGTATTGTCACGAATTTACCGTGATATTAATATTTACGCAACCATTCTGTAAGTCCTCATAAACACCTCAATCGTTTACATCTCAGCTCAAATTTAATTCTTATGGTGGAATTATAAACAAATATCCGTAAAGGTTAAGCAAGCAGATTGTCGCAAAATTGTTGTTAAAGTCACAAAGTCAAGAGAACTCCGTTCAGGTTAACTAAGCAGATTGTCACAAAATTGGTGTAAGAGTCACAATGTTAAGAGAACAGTGGCAGTGACAACACAGATAACGTAGCAAAAGTATGTTGGATGAACTGTCGGAGAGCTTGGATCACCTGTAGAAGAGAGTCAGAATCTACCCCGAGTCATTCAGCAGGATATCGACCCCAGCGACCTGACGTCTCTCGGAAATACAGTGACTATATGGTAACATGCTGCGATTACACTGACAGGGATCCATCAGTGATGAAAGGCGATAACAATAATTAGCTATCTTGCTTAATGGACAAATAAATATCAACTTAGAATAAAAAAGTTCAGAAGTTTGATTTGTGTCCTTTGACTCAGCGATAAAAGGAAAGAAATTTTCTTGTTTTCCTTTTTTGCCGAACAATTGTTTTGGTATAGCTATAATATTCACGTTCTATTGCATGGACCAGTCAGAGTCATTTAAGGACGGCTTCTCGTGCTTGGTTTGGGAGACTGTGATTTGTCCACGTGTCTTCAAGAAATTTGGTAGGCAAAACATATATTATTAAGTCTTTTAATTGCATTATGTGAAATAAGTTTCTTAGGATTAGTTGCCAAGTTATGAACGCTTGTCTGTGATTTTTCTCCGGGTACTCCAGTTTTCCTTCACCATCGAACCCTACAGTACCCCGGCTGTTTATAAGACGTAAACTAAACAAAACAATCCAAACGAAAATGAGGATTAGAGTTTCCATAAAACCATATTAATTCAGAATTTCTTTACTTGGAATTCCATTGACTTTGGAGCGCATTCTAGGTTTTATATCACTGAAATTCTTTCTCGCTATTTACCAATTTCAAAATAGTTAAATTGTATATGAAATTTTGAATTGAAACATTTGTTTAAAAATTTACTTTGAAAGATACCTTATAACTTGGTATTTTCGAGGGGATGATATTTTCAAGAAAATTTGGTCCGCTGAACTATTGAGACATGGTTGAGTTGACCCATATATACCATGACAGTAAGATCGCAAAAATAAACCCATTAAAACAAATTTTAATAAACCCACTGCAATCGTGCAGACAAATTCCACGGAGGAAGAAGAATGAGAAGTAGAAGAAGAATCGTTTAGGGAGTTAAATATCGTTTATCCTTCGTAATCGTTAAATAAATATTTGAATTATATTGTAAATTTCATGTATTTCTATTAATATCTCATTTTATTGAAAAAAATGTACAGAATCGTCTTCATTATAAAAGAGTTCACTTCTCTTGCTTCCTTCACAGTCAATACACAATCCCACTGTATATCACCACAGTCAATTAAATCTCTTCCTTCCCACTGAGTTATCTTTCCTCGTTACGTAATTTGTTACCGTTTGTTTGATGTCGCCTGCATGCAAAGAACATATATGATACGAGGACATTGCGATCGTGTTAATTCTATGATGAAGCAATCTAGTAGGATTAATGATATATCCGTACAACGCACTACGTCGTGTCAAGTTGTTCATTACCAAAGTACCGCCCTATTGACGCAGTGAGGTCAATTAAAGGCGTTTACCTGAAATAGGCCATCTTATGAATAAGCGAAAAGCACACATTTTCCTAGGCTTTGAAAGTGTACAAATTAAAGATATCTGTATAAAGATTACTAATTACGGTATTTCTAAACTATGACCAAGCTCTCAGGGTAGACATGCACATATGTCATCTTCCAGAACGACATCCGTTGACTTAGTGCATGTTACTGAAATGTCTGTTAGAGCTGTATATAACAGTGGTCAACTTTTACTTAGCTATTATTATTACTACAACCAGAAGAAGGTAATACCGAATAATATCTACGATTTAAAGTTCGAATACTACGTGCCTAAAGAAGAGTTGCCAGGTACAAATTGCAAGTCGATGGATTCCACCGGGTGCTCCCGCTTAGTCTTCTTGCCCTAAATCTGTATTGCTTAAACAACCCTGGCTGTTAATAGAACATAAAACATATACAAACAGCTATACAACTATCATCATATGGTTTATTATTTTAATCTCCCAACAATCAGGGTTATTTATATTACGGACAGCCTCGTATGTGTGCAATGTGTTGTAGTGTGTGAATGTCTGTATGCAGTTTGGAAAGCTGTGGTATGCGACAAATAACTCGCATGCAATGAGTTATAAAAAATGTTTTTAATATAACAATGTATTTACATTTTCGCTGCAACCCCACTATATAACCTTATCAATACAATTGGTGTTTACCAGTGCATGAATAGCTATTTTGACAGCATCATCATTTTGACGTTACAATATTGTCGTGCCAGTGATCATGGAAAATGTCTATTCAAATGACTGTTAAATCCTTGATAATTGTTTTATTCATCATACAGGTAGATGCAAAATTACTACAATGATTTATAATCATTGAACTGCAACCAGTTGACAATTATGGGAACTTTTATGAATGCAAATTGGACAACGGCAGATTCAACGAGAAGTGCTAGCAAGCTTCATTAAATTTGCCGCTGTGCAGCTGACAATCATACCGCTATAACTGCCAACTGAATACAGTTAAATGCTTTAGTATATTGTTGATGATACAAGTTAATATACATTGAAGTCCCCGTCGCTCTAGCTCATCTGTCAATATTCATCACGTCTACCGGCGGGTGTGTTCACAGGGTAGGCGGTGGCTGGTTTTGTAAACTGATCATTAGGAAGCCCCGGGTGTAATCATATGCAGATAATATAGACATATAGTTATCTCACAAGGGGACTATGTCTAAATAATTAAAAGGTCCATCATTCCGTTAACAGCTAGTGATGTTCGGGTATCGAATAGACCATAACAATGACAGGTAATCATGCTGGGCGAAATACTAAAAATGTTAATAATGAGCAGTCGGCCGGCTTAACGTTTTTACTCTAATTATTGACTTTTATTTCCATGTAATGTGATTTGCTAACGGTATTGAAGTTTTGAACAACCGGCTAAGGTCATTAAGAGTACGCGTGCTTATTTTAATGCATATTTAATGAGCATTGCAATGCTGTCAGTTCTTTGGTGTGTGCTTCTACCACGTCACGCTCACAAGGGCTAACGAGCTGGTAGTTGTCTGCGATTCGATATCGTAGAATTTGTACTCTGAAAAAACAAATCAAATATTCTCCCAGTTATGAAATTGTTACATTAAAATCTTGTAGATTTACAGTTATTGACAAAATAAAATGGCATTTGTTTGAGTTGGCTGGGTGTGTTTAATGTCCTATAAACAGCCAAGGTAAGCCAATTAAGGACGGCCGCCCCTGTGTGGAACGTGGTGCATTTGGTGACTGAGACTAAGGTATGCTCGTGTTGTCTCCTTGCATTAATATAAAACGTCGGTTGGTTGATCACGTTTAACGTCTTGTTAACAACACTAATAATTCTAGAATAACTCCCTTTTAGCAACATATTTATGTGTATTTGAACGTCTATGTTTTGAGAGACTACGATATATTCGTGTTGTGCAGCCTTGCACTAGTTGATAAAGACGAACCCTGGAATCATCCCAACCTCATCACATCAGGAGTCCTAGAATAAGGCCTAATGTTTAACTCAACGCAAGGATTGTAACAGTCAATTTTTTTTTATCTAAAGAAATAAAAAAACAACTCAAATTATGTTTTTTTCTCCATTGTCGCTTTAATTGTATTATTTCTCTTTTCCTTCATCCTCGATACTCCAGAGGTTATTATATCCATATGGTCTAGGTGTGGATATAACGTCAGTGATAGTAATTCATGGAATATCGAGGATGCTTTTCCTTATATCCAAGTGTTTTATCACTGCAAAAACGCATTATTTGTTGGTGGGGTTTTTTCCCAAGAGACCTTTTAGGATAGAAACAAAACATAAATAAAAATATGTTGACAGGGCGCATTTGCCAGTCTTTTGGCAAGGTATTACAATGCAAATCACGTCCTTATATAACATTAACCTGCTTGAAGACAGTACGTGTAAAATCATCAAGGAGGCTTTGATATCAGAAAAAGGTACGCCTATTAATCTGATGGCCCCATAAACGATTCTAATGGTGCAATTGACATACTTTTAGTAGTGCATGGAAATTGATTTTCTTTGTTTCCTTTGGAATGCTCTTCTCGTGGCCTTTGAATCAAAATATAAAATGTACCTACGGCTCTGGCCGTCAGGTTCAGTGGTGCAGATATACAGCAGAAGCCGTGTTTTATGTAAGGCATCAGTCATGGACTCTGGAGACGACTGCTTATCGCCTTATCGCAGCGCATCAGCAATCTATAACTGATTCACAATGCTCATTTCAGAGAAACACTTTAAAGGTGCATACGAAATGTATCCGAAGCGTAAATGGCTTTCTTTTTTTAAATGGACTGGTAAGACGAGTTTGGTAAGTTTGAAGAGTCGCATTTGTTAGCTAACCGTTAGTATAACATCACGTTTTGAAAAACAACATTGAATTAAAATAAATGTTTATTTTCATAACGCGAGTTGTCGTGTGTTTCTTATCGTCGTTACCGCGCATTAGTTGTCTACCAATGCGCTAGACGGTAAAACAGCAAAAATGACTCTTTATTATTAACATAGATTACACAGGGAATCGTACAAGATATCGTTTGTTTGGTGTTGTTAGGCCAACAATATAGTTTTTCTGATCTTTTCGAAACGTAGTGGAACTTTATATTACCATGAATTGTTTATGAATATTGATGGTAGGACCAAAATCATGTAAAAAGTGTGAAAATGTTTCCTATATGTTTTTCATATGGTCACTTGTTATCATTTGAACTTGGAAAATTCCTTGTCAATCTACTGCATTGAACAAGTATGACGGTGTTATTTGCGAGCTTGTGGTGGATTTTGAACTTCATCCATAGACCTGCTTGCTGTCACGACTCGGAATGAAGTCCAACCAAGACTTTGGCTTCTTAACCGTCATGCAAACATTTCGCATCATTGCAACCATTCGATGACTCTTTTGTCAGAAAAAATCGGTCCCAAACAATTCAGGTATCATATGCCTTGGTCTGATTTATATGGCGTTCGGTGTTTCTAGAATCCGATGATCCGGTTGGCTTTGTCTTATGTGTCACTGTTATGCTCGCTTCTGTTTTCTTATATGCGTGATGGTACAATGTATATCCTAGGTATTTGGCTGATGTTGCTGTCGTGTTTTCCTGATATTGTTTGTAGCGGTGATATATCATTTCTTCAGGTAAAATTCCAATCTGATTAAAATCAGCTGCTTGTTTCTCCGCTTATGATGGAGGTCCAGCTGTACAGTGTTTGTGTCTAATTAGTCGACGGCAAACTACACGACTGCGTCGTCACCCAATACGCGCACTTCCTGTGCGATATCCATGTGAAGGATGAACAAACCAGGGGCACTCCGGCAGAGGGTTGTATCGCTTTCGAGGTCAGTGCTAAGAATATGTTTCCGAGTAGCGATGTTGTTGTGAACTGTTTTCTGTACTTTATATA
This sequence comes from Argopecten irradians irradians, assembly GCA_004382745.1. Taxonomy (NCBI): domain Eukaryota; kingdom Metazoa; phylum Mollusca; class Bivalvia; order Pectinida; family Pectinidae; genus Argopecten; species Argopecten irradians. Next base: position 135,227 of record SAYR01012726.1, read on the forward strand.
GGCCAAAAGCTCACTGTAGTGGTTGTGTCCGTGGGGTATAATATATCTTTAACAAACAAGATGGTCACCTGAGTGTTACATCTTTTATCCTCGGACCAAATATCTATCCAGCAGGTCTTAGTATCTATTGTTTATGAGGATTCATTCAGGAACAATTTGGTCAACGACCATCTCGTACTAATGGTTCTCACAAAGGTTGACCCATTTTCTATCGGGAGTGAACAAATAATGTAATTGATTCTACCATAGCTGGGAGTCATAAAGACTTTTTTTGTCATTCTGGTCCCTTTCCGCTCTGCTCCTTCGCCATCTTGTGGAAGTCGGGCCAATTTGTCCAAAAGTTTACCTGCTATCTAAAACTGATGCTTCCACCAAGTTATTTTTTGTATCTATTTTTTCCCTTCATTTCAATCACTTTGGTCACTTCTCTTATTCTTCTGGGGTTTTGTGACATGATACATTAATGGATCTTTAATCTTGGATATTTTCTACAATATAACAACGAATTTGGATGCCCGGTAAGTGGTTCTGGTGAAGAAGTTGAAATGTGGGTTGTGGACTTGCACATGGTAACAAACAAAAAGGCGATCAGAATAGGTAACCCTCATATCAATGGTGACCTAAAGCCTTTTAAACATTTACCAGTATAAAGTATCAAAATCAGCCAAAACTGTGGAAGATCCCACCATAATCCAACCTAAAGAAGCACAAGAAAACAACATTCATAATCAACAATTTAATTTTTTTAACATGTGAAAAACAGTTTTAACTAATTCTAACTAATGCTCCTATCATATATAGATGGTTACAAACTGCAACAAATTTATTATTTGAAAATATGCAGACGTATTTTTCTTACTATTTGTAAGTTGAATCTGGCTTAGTATCTATATAAACAGGATTTCAAATGTAATTGTTGATCATTTCTATATGTACTGAAAACTGCCATCAATATATTTTTTTTCAAATTGCAAAAGATACAAACACAGGCACATATAAATGTATTTTGGATGCATTGCTTTGATAACAAGTTAGTCGTTGGAAGAAAAACCCTTAAATAGAAAAAGATATTAAAAAAATAATACGCTTGATAAAAGGAATGACTTAAAAGTTAATACATATGTTGCATTGACTACATAAATTCTGAAAAATGAAGATTCAGTTTGTTCAGATTACAAAACCTCTCATGACTTGTTCTATATAAAACAACATAAATCATGTACTAAAAATATCCCTTTTACATGGGAATGCAGATATGCATTTGAAAAGCATCTTCAATCACTTAGCTATTTTTTCGTCTTTGATTTCGGAGAACAAATAATACTGAAATTGGTTAAATCTCAGAAACAAAAAATGCTAATATATTTGCATATTACAGAGTTATCACCCTTTCAGGTAGGTATCCATTATGACGCTATTATTTTGTGAGCGAAACTTGCATTGGTCTCTTTGATAAGTAAGATGGTATGCTCACAAACACATGACGTCATAATGAATACCTACCCGAAAGGACAGACAACTCTGTAATATGAAATATGGAATAATAATTTCCACACTTGCCTCCCTTTGCTCAACTTGAAAGAGAGACTCTTTCATAAAATCTGAAAATTGTTCACTCTATTCCACTACTTACCTAAAACCCAACCATCACAACCAGTCATAAAATGATTAAATGAAATGTTGTAAAATGTCACTAGATAAAATGTGCCAGCACTATAACATCGCACTGCAACAGTGTGCATATTAACAATGAGCACTATACAATCTTAGAACATCTAACAAGTTTATACCCAAAGTATTATCTCTGAAAGACAAAGTATCTTCATGAAAGACACATTCGATGCATAGGTAACATACAGACAATTTCCTAAGACTTATTTTATTATCGATTTCCTTGATATTCAATTTAAGCACAAAATTTATAAGCCAGTGATAAGCAATTCTTTTTGCTATAAAAACAATTTCTTATCCTAATGCGAGTCAAAACATTTGAAGGTAACAAACAGATACTACTGTATATTTTCATTCCTTTATCAAGACATGTAATTTTTAATAATATTTATGTAAGAAATATCTCATTTGTTAATGATTTAATTTCCTCCGATATGATTTCATGTTAGACTAATTATAGATGGTAATTTTCACATTCCTCTTAAAAACTTTCATATCACTAAAATTACACACAACCATTAGACAAATATTACTCCAAGTGTTAAATCTTAGCACCAACAATGACTAGAGAAAGATCCTCAAAGACCCGAGTATTTTATAAAAATGATTTCATCAAGTTATACAGACAGGTATATCTATATTTGCTAAAATGTAAAACTAAAACACACATATATGTATTATGCTCTTGTTCCTTTCCAAGTCACACAATTCTTATGTTTCGGTATGGTTATAATCAGATACATTCAGTCAACTAAAGTCAACATTCTCTAGTATTGAACATCTGGATAAAAGTCACTACATCAGGCCATCTTACCCACAGAAAGGACAGAAATAAACGACCATTATGACAAACAACCATGAAGTATCAACATCTTTTTCAAAATAAAATGCACAAATAAGACATTAACAAAAAAAGACATATGACGAAGATACGCTCCCCATTGCCTTATCTCTAAAAATAAGCTAAATAATACTGGTATATTTTATCTTCTACAGTCAACACATATGGTCATATAACATCCCTTGAAAAGACACATGATACAGATGAAGTTAGATTTGTTTAGACATTATAACACTTATGATACTGCTACAGAAAACACACGTAATAGTCACAATTACAGATGTCAAACTGACTAATATCACTGGAAAAGATACATACACGACACAGTCTGTTAATATTCCTTGAAAAGACATATCTGCAGATAAAGTGAATTTATGTTGCTTACATATCTTCTGGAAAGACACATACCCGACACCTTTGAAGTTCCGCTTTGTTTAGACCTGATAACACTTGTAACACAGATCTTGAGAGTTTTGATTTCCTTTGAATAACGTTCTGTCGTATCTACTCCATGATCTCATAAGTTCATTAGAGTTTTGATTTCCTTTATTCTGTTCTGTTGTCTCTATCCTGCGATCTAAGAAGATCATATTTTGATTTCCTTTATCATGTTATGTCGTCTCTGTTCCACAGTCTCAGAAGTTCATAAGGGTTTTGATTTCCTTTATTCTGTTCTGTCGTCTCTATCCTGCGATCTAAGAAGATCAGTATTTTGATTTCCTTTATCATGTTATGTCGTCTCTGTTCCACAGTCTCAGAAGTTCATAAGGGTTTTGATTTCCTTTATTCTGTTCTGTCGTCTCTATCCTGCGATCTAAGAAGATCAGTATTTTGATTTCCTTTATCATGTTATGTCGTCTCTGTTCCACAGTCTCAGAAGTTCATAAGGGTTTTGATTTCCTTTATTCTGTTCTGTTGTCTCTATCCTGCGATCTAAGAAGATCAGTATTTTGATTTCCTTTATCATGTTATGTCGTCTCTGTTCCACAGTCTCAGAAGTTCATAAGGGTTTTGATTTCCTTTATTCTGTTCTGTCGTCTCTATCCTGCGATCTAAGAAGATCAGTATTTTGATTTCCTTTATCATGTTATGTCGTCTCTGTTCCACAGTCTCAGAAGTTCATAAGGGTTTTGATTTCCTTTATTCTGTTCTGTTGTCTCTATCCTGCGATCTAAGAAGATCAGTATTTTGATTTCCTTTATCATGTTATGTCGTCTCTGTTCCACAGTCTCAGAAGTTCATAAGGGTTTTGATTTCCTTTATTCTGTTCTGTTGTCTCTATCCTGCGATCTAAGAAGATCATATTTTGATTTCCTTTATCATGTTATGTCGTCTCTGTTCCACAGTCTCAGAAGTTCATAAGGGTTTTGATTTCCTTTATTCTGTTCTGTCGTCTCTGTTCGGCGGTCTCCTTCTTAGCAGCTCCAAATGCTCCCTGCATCAACTTTCCCTTTTTCTCCTGAAGGTCCATCATCCTCACTTCCACAGAGTCGTCCACAATGAACTGGAAATAAGAGAGTTTGTGAGTAATATAGATATCTGAATGTCTAAACTTTCTACACAATTGACTCACTAGTGTTATACAGGGTGTTTTCACTATGTTTCATTATACATTTCAGTAGCACTATAATGCTGACACATTTTCAACGGAAAAAACAAAGTTAAACACTAGATTTGATCGCGATCAAAACACGGGATTTCCACCTATGTGATGATAAAGTAATGTTAGCGAACACACGATTGCTTGAACGAACGGACGATATTACTCAATATTATTCAGAAAGCGTTTATTACGAAAGCAGTCTGGTTCAACCGAAAAACAGATTTAGGGGAATGCCCTGTTGGGGGCCAAAGATTTCATAGAGAGGTGAATATATAGGAGCCTGCTGATTGGATATATTCAGGGTACACCAGTTAATGGTTTATGTGTGGGTCGGACAATACATGTAGATGTAAAATTTGTAAAGAATTTTGATAACTTCATTTAACCTGAATAGTAGCAAACGTTAACACGGTCCTCTATGGGAATTTATTTGGTTCTGTGATCTCAAAACGGCCGGGTAGTTTCTCAAAATAGCACCGGTTGTGTTTGAACATCCGGTGTCACAGGTGACGGCTCTGTCACACACATAAAAGGTTTTTAAACCTGTCAGTTATTGTGTTTGTGCATTATTTTAATTGTTTGTTTGTTCAAATGTACGTCCTATTAACAGCTAGGGTCACGTAAGGACGGCCTCCCATGTATGCGGTGTAGCTACACATGTACGTGTATTTACGCAAACACGTGTACATTGTTCATATATATGTGTACATGTAGAGCTTAAAACATCCCGAAAAGTATTCAAAACTAAATGAAAAAAGACCTTCGAAACGGCCCGTGTGTATAGAAGGTTAAGCCCAGGACAAAATTTTAACCCGGCCGCTGATTGGATTGTTTGATTCTGAATTTCAAAATCAAAAATGTATTCTGACAGGTAATTATTCCTTGATAACCGTGATATAAATTTGGAAATTCAGATTGAGATTTAGGTTCAAAATATCAATTTTGATAATGAATAGGTAAACGCATTAGAATTTCAGGTTTTTTTAAAGTGCAAAAATTCTCAATTTCTTATAAAGATCTTGGACCAATGCGGAATAACTCGTACGAGTTTTAGTATTAGAGGATTATCTCCCTTTGGTGACATCATGTAATCTCAACTACTGTACAAAATCGCTGAAAGGACAATTTATGTTCTATACCTCCGTCATTTTGAATCATATGACATTGAAATTGGTCGATATATGTGTCTGAGAGCGTGCCCTTTCACATTCGGTTCAAAGCCTTTCTCTTGGAAATTTCTTAAATTGCGGTAAAATTTACGTTAAAAAGTGAACGAAATGCCATATTCAGAGGGCTATATTTTCGCCATTTTCAAATTCATGACTTTGAAATTAAAAGTCTGTACAGAAAATGTGCCAATGTCTATATTTACAAACAATCAACACCTTACAATAAATGATAAAGGTGCTACGAGCTCAGAAATTACGGGACAAAAATAAGGAAATGACACAAATTGCCATATTTGGAGAGCTATATTTCCGCCATTTTTTTTATATAACCCCTTGCAACTCATTTGTTTTCAAAACAAAAGTTCATACAACACAGGTACGAAAAATCAAAACTGTACATACAGGTTTAAAGGCGCTGAAACGTCTCGCGCAGGGACAAATATAAACTAAAATTTCGATTTTTGATGTCCTATATCTCCGCCATTTTGAATCATATGACCTTGAAATTGGTCATTTTATGTGTCTTAGAGCATGCTCTTTCACATCTAATTCAAAACAATTTTCTTTGAAAATTCATAAATAACGGTAAAATTTACTTTAAAAAATTGAACGAAACGCCATATTCGGAGGGCTACATTTCCGCCATTTTCAGTGCTTTGTCTTTGAAATTGAAACCCGATACAGATAATATGTTAAAGTCTACATTTACAAAAAATCAACACCCTACATTAAATTATGAAGGCGCTACGAGCACACAAATTACGTTGAAAAATACGGAAATGGAACAAATTGCCATATTTGGAGAGCTATATTTCCGCCATTTTTCTATATAATCCCTTTAAAACCCATAACTTTTGAAGACAAAAGTTCATACAACAGCGGTATGAAAAATCAACACCGTACATACAGGTATTAAGGCGCTGAAACGTCTCGGGCAGGGGCAAATATAAACTAAAATTGCGATTTTTGATGTCCTATATCTCCGCCATTTTGGATCATATGACCTTGAATTTGGTCATTTTATGTGCCTGAGAACATGCTTTTTCATATGCGCCCTTTGAAACATTTCTATGGTAAAGTTCATTTTTGACCTTTGTTTGACCTCATTTGACCCCTTAGTGAACTCGTGACCTTGACATAATTTCTGATAACATGTAATGAGAAAAAAACGTGACTTATCGTGATCTACATGGAGAATGAAACGTACATGTTGTGTAGCGTACGGTTATGAAATTATGAGCGTTTAAAGTTCGTTCGAAAAAAGCAGTTTTTTACGTCTGTGACCTTGACCTTGAACGTTATCCTCCAAAATCGAGAGTACATTTTAAGAACTCATGTACGTACATAACGTCTCCAAATTTCAGCGCTCTACACCTCTTATTTATTACGAAGATGTCGTTTAAAGATTTAAAGCTTTTTGAACCCTGTGACCTTGAATGAATGTCAAGGTCAATAAAACAGCATAAGTTCTGTAGACATTCGTCCATGCTATGTCTATACAAAAAATCAAGCATGTGTGTTAAGTATTAAAGGCGCTGAAACCTTAAATATTTTTTGGCGGGAAAACGCCAAAATAGCCTTTTTTCAAAGGCCTATATCTCCGCCATTTTGGATTTCATGACCTTAAAACTTGTCATTATATATTTCTGAGGGCATGCCCTTTCATATCCAACTTTCAAAACTTTTCTGTGTTGAATTTCGTTTTTGACCTTTGTTTGACCCCGTAGCGAACTCTTGACCTTGACATAATCTCTGATAGCATGGCATGGGAAAAGCACGCGCAATGTCAAGATCTATCTGAAAAACAAAACGTGAACGATGTACACCGTACGGTAATGAAGTTATGAGCGCTTAAACTTCGTTCCAAAAAATTGTTTTTTACGTCTGTGACCTTGACCTTGACCTTTATCGTACAAAATGGAACGTACGTTTCAAGCACTCATGTACCTACATCACGTGTCCAAAGTTGTGCGTCGTACCTTATTCCGTTCGTGAGATATCCTGCTAACAAGATTTGTGGAAATAAGAAAAAAAAAGAAAAATAATAAGAAAAAACAGAACAATAACAATAGGGATTTCCATCCTCAATGGAAATCCCTAATAACTTTGGAAGTTAAACCTGCCTTAGCAAACAGACAATCTGCTCAATAAAGACTTAAGCTCACAAAAGGTCATTTATTACACAATTTGACCGGTGTATAAAGACCACTTCTACTTCTCACTTGTCCCTTGGGTGGTCTTTAATAAAGAGGTTTGAATGTATTCTTTACAAAATAAACATGCACTCAAGACCAAACACCCTACACTGAGGCTCTGATTTAAATGAGCTAAGCTGTAAAAATAATTTCACAATCAGATGCATCAAATATGCATAAGAAGCCAGTTCATCTGCTCCTACCTTTGTGATGATGACGTCTCTCTTCTGTCCCAGACGATGACATCTATCAAAACACTGCTCCTCTGCAGCTGGATTCCAGGCCTGACAAAACAAGAGGACATCAAATTATTTCCTGTCAGTGATGTCTAGCCCAACAATACAAACCTTAACTACCCTTTCAAAATGGCTCTTATTTTTTCAACATGGAATGTAAAACGGAATTGATAATTTTCTAGAGTCACAAAAGTTATTATTTTACTGTTAATATACTTCTAATAAACTTTTAATCACCTTCTGAACAATTTAATCAAAATAAATTAATTATGTTTCCTGCTGTAGTCCTAATAACTGACCGTTAGTCAATCACCAGACAGCAAATCTGCGAAATGAATTCACAGTCAACATAGATTATGGAAGGATTTTTGCATTTGTGAGGTATATTTTTCTTATGCTTATGTTGTTTTTAAGAAACTTTGATGTCTTGTTTCAGAAAGGTAGTTGACTTTTAAATAGTCCTCCACCAGAATCAAGGCTAACAGAATCTTACATGGGTCTGTCAAGCGCACAGATATCTCAACCCAAGTGAAGGATTTTGGCTGGTCAACCCAAGGGTTGAAGGCCAAAATCAATCACTTGAGTTGAGATATCCCTGTCCACTTGAGAGATCCATGCAAGATTCTTTTTCTCCCATACTTTGCAGAAAAATATAAAAATAATGTCCATTACTATCCCACTTTTTCATCGCGCCATTATCATAGGAATGTCATTACGCATCAAAATTGATGATATCATCGCCAGTGCAGCCGCAATTACACACATGTATTGATAATGTCACCCAATTGTCTAGCGTGTGTGACCTCACTTACACCCTCCTGTGTAAGATAGATATCTTTTCCATAGCAACCACAGGATATCCCTTTGAAGTATGGGAGAAATATAAGTGTAGTCTAAGTATCAATACAAGAGTCCATCAGTCTGATGTATACTTCATGGTTCCATTAGAAACACCCTGGAGACTGAGATATACTTACGGGGTCCATGAGAAACACCCTGGAGGCTGAGGTTAAGTTGATGCCCACACCTCCAGCCTTGAGAGACAGTAACATGATGGTAGGAGCCACTGGACTAGGGTCCATGAATTCCTCCACAGCTCTCATCCTGGTCTTCAGGTTCATGGTCCCATCTAGACGGGTAAATCTGAAGCCATGAGCTCTGCAAATGATCCAAATAAATTTGATATTTTTGTGCTGAATTCATAATAGATATACATGTACCAAATTTTGCCAAAAGCTTAAAATTTAAGAATTATGCGTAACTGATTATCAATTAAGTGACTTGATGCAGAGTTAATTCTCTACTTTTGAAATCGGAAATGTAAGACATATTTAGTGAAATAAAAAGCATACTTTAATTCTATTATGCATATGGTTCTTTTGTCATGTTTAATAATTAATTCTGCTTGATGATAGATACAACTAGTGTTCTTATTTACCAGCCTTCCTTATTCAAGTTGCGTTTTTTAGTTCTATATAATATTGTCTGTAGTGATACCAAATTCTCATTATTTTTGTAAGGATAGTCAAAACTCATTTTCTTGAAGTAATGAGTTCATATAATGAGTTATATAAGTTAGATTTTAGAAGATCGATCTTGATTAAAACAGCATTTTCTGATTCAATTTTTAGACTAGAAAATATTTCTTCTACACTTAAAAATGAGCATCTGCTGAGACACAATGAACTCTAACCTTAACGGTATTTCCAGCAGACTGAGGAGAGATGTAAACTGTGAAACAACAACACTCCTGATGGTATTGTCCTCCTTCCTCAGGGTCACTAGGGCATTGATCACAGCATCTACCTGTAATTAACAATCAATTGATCACACCATCTACCTGTAATTAACACACAATTGATCACAGCATCTACCTGTAATTAACAATCAATTGATCACACCATCTACCTGTAATTAACACAATTGATCACAGCATCTACCTGTAATTAACAATCAATTGATCACAGCATCTACCTGTAATTAACACAATTGATCACAGCATCTACCTGTAATTAACATACAATTGATCACAGCGTCTACCTGTAATTAACACACAATTGATCACAGCATCTACCTGTAATTAACAAACAATTGATCACAGCATCTACCTGTAATTAACACACAATTGATCACAGCATCTACCTGTAATTAACACACAATTGATCACAGCATCTACCTGTAATTAACACACAATTGATCACAGCATCTACCTGTAATTAACACACAATTGATCACAGCATCTACCTGTAATTAACACACAATTGATCACAGCATCTACCTGTAATTAACACACAATTGATCACAGCATCTACCTGTAATTAACACACAATTGATCACAGCGTCTACCTGTAATTAACACACAATTGATCACAGCATCTACCTGTAATTAACACACAATTGATCACAGCATCTACCTGTAATTAACACACAATTGATCACAGCATCTACCTGTAATTAACAAATTGTTCACAGCATATACCTGTAATTAACAAACAATTGATCACAGCATCTACCTGTAATTAACAAACAATTGATCACAGCATCTACCTGTAATTAACACACAATTGATTACAGCATCTACCTGTTCCTTCTAGTAGTTTAGGAGTTCGCCAGAAAAGTTGTGTCTATGGACAGACAGCCTCATTCCAGTATACCCCCTCCCCCCTTAACTTTGTTGTGGGGGCATAACTAACTACTACCACTACTAAAGGTGTACATCATCATTTCTTGAAGCCAAATCAATTGGCGCTCTTCTTATAAGAGACACCTTTTAAAATGATCTTCCAGCACAGTGATAGAAAAACTTCCAGAAGCTGAAACCTACAAATCAAACTATCAGAAAATATTCCAGAACTAAAAGAGGGCAGATCAAGTTAGGCTGAAGATTGTCCCCCACCAATATAAAATTGAGGCAGGGTTTTATGTGTAGGTTGATTGGAGGTCAAATAACCTACACTAGGTGACACCGTAACCCTGAACTGAATTTCCAGTGACAAGAAGCCTTGGAAATCAGTATCAATCTACATCATCAATTGGCTGAACTTTAGGTAGAAAGACAGCCATTTTGTTATCTCTTCGTCGGTAAATGTGGCATATTGATCATCTTTAGAAGCCATTATTGTGAAAAAAAGTGAAAAATACTGATTCTACGGAACCCAGACAAACATAGCAAAGATATGTAATGTATCATCTACTTTGTTAGGTGACCTTGTCTTTACCACACAGGTATATAGCGGGCCAGGTGACCTTGTCTATACCACACAGGTATATAGCGGGCCAGGTGACCTTGTCTATACCACACAGGTATATAGCGGGCCACATTTCTTTACCCATAATGCTGTTTACCTTTGAACTTGACTTCCAGTTTTCTGGTGTGATCACATCGTCATCACATTCCTCTGGTTCCTGTAGCTGTTCTGGAGGAACTTCAAGTAACTTATCCTCATCTACATCTCCTCGACACAGTGGACAACGGGGCTGTCAACAATAAGTCATCATTATAACTAGAAAACAGACATCCGTCAGATGGGGCCCTGCCCCCCGTTAAGTTGACCATTAGCTGCAGTACGGCCCCCCGTTAAGTTGACCATTAGCTGCAGTAAATAACTAGTAACTCCTTTCACTGTATATCAATTTTGTTTTTGTTTATGAAATTCTGAATTATTTCATTTTTCAAAAACTTCTTTTTAGAGAAGATATAATTTTAGATTTAGTAAACTAATCCAGTGATTAAGCTAATCACCTTTGAACAACCAAGCCAAGGTGTCCCTTAGTCCCGATCTCATTCACCCCTAAAATTTCATAATGAACTGGTCCATACTTTGATTAAGAAAAGCTCAAATGTTTTTACAGGGGTAAATGAACAAAAGTAAATATCAACATGTTTTACCCCAACCTCAATATTCCTTGGTTAGTCGTCATATCTATGGACTATGTCATAGCAAAACTGAAGTATCTGTGTGGGACAACTGATGAAACAGGAAGTTTGTTCCTTTGATGTAAATCAAAAGAATCCGAAATGGTACATTGTATGGCTTTGAAACTGAATGTAACTGTCTCTAATCTTCAAAGGAAGGCCTGTGATTGGTCTGGTTTTTTCCTTCTAAAATGTCTTCGGTTTTGCTATTACATAATCTAGGATTGAATATCACAAGTGATAGTAGTGACAGTAACCCCTGGGGTATTGAGGATGGATTTACCTTGTCTGTCTTGATGACTGAGGCGATACAGTTACGGCAGTAGACATGAGCGCAGTGTGTGATAACCGGTTCCTTAAGAGTATCCAGACATATAGCACACTCCTCGTCTGAGCCTGACCCCAGGACCATCAGCAGGGTACTGATCAGTTTCTCCCTCGCCTCACTACTCAGACCATCATTGCCTGATGCTGAGGGTACATTCTCTACAAAAAAAATTATTAGAGGATGATAGGCAAGTTATCTTCCGAATACGGCAGTTTTGAGTTCCCAAAACGATGTCGGTTAAGTAGGATATACTGTAAATTAGTACAACCTTCTGGTGATTGTGATGTCATTTTTTAACGCAATTTTTGCGAATCATAATCACTTGAAAATCACTTGGGATCTGCAAGTCGCAACTCCCATATTGGCAAATACATGAATATCCAGGCAAATACAGTCAAATCTAAGGCAATGATATATTTTCCATAGAAAGACCTTTTCTATACATTCAATCTGTTTTCAGAGACAATCTGTTATATGTACCATATACAAGGATTTATAAGTCTCACTTTACCACACAGCAAATTATTTTTGAAGATTCACAGCATATTGCTATGGTTCCAAAAATGTTATCTGCGAAATACTGAGAAATTGATGAATTATATCAGGCAGAATTTCCTAACCAGAGGTGTATTAAGGATGGCGAGCGCTTGCGAGCGTTAGTGCTAGACCAAGTGCACGAGAGACCACATTATCAAATGCGTGTTCGAGCACCCGCTGCTATTTAGGAAATTTCTTGTCGTGCGAGCGCTCGCCATCCTGAACACGTCTGATACTGACCAGAATTTCAAAAACATTTTCACTATCAATGTCATCTCCTGGTAAATGTTTCACTTACAACATGGTATAATATGTTTCTCTTATGTGTAGTGTTTCTCACTTCTGACACCAATTGTCAAAGTTTTTATTCTCAGCTATATCTTAAGTAAACTTTCTTGCAGTATTTGCTATCTTCAATTGTCAGTCAGCTTATATATTTAAGAAAACAACATACACATTTTATTGAAGAGCAATCAAAAGATTTATTTTGCAGTACATGTACATGCAGTCCAAGATTCCAAATCCTCAAGTTAATTTCCAACATAAACAGTATTGTAGTAAGATTTCCCCAAAGAGAATTCTAAACAATAATTTGTAAAAGTAAGATCACAAAATATATAACTTAAAACCAAACCTTACATGACACACTTTCCAATAATATCTGAAATCAGAACACTTAAATCTCCAAAAAGCCTTAATTGAACTTTTCTCTTTATGAATTCTGGCACAACTCCACTTTTAGCTAAAATCCATAACTCTGAACACCATCCCAAATCCTAACAGAAACTATCTGGCTCAAAAACTGGAACTACCAAGGAAAACTCACACATCTAGAACTACAGAATCCTTACAGCATCTGGGACCTCATAGAACTGGATACTAACTCCCTAACTATGACCTCATATACATCTTATACACTAGTCCACAGACTGTATCATGTGCCAATATACAAAGATCAGTGATATATTTACTTCTTATAGACGCATGCATCAACAAACTCTAAGATCACATATCAAAAAGGTCAACCTTACTGATAACACTAACTATATTAATTAATACCGTGAATGCTACATGAACTCATATATTATCTCTCATATCTTTAATTAGAGACTACTTCATACAATTATCACTGACCTCACCCATCACTTGTATAGATATTTTAAGTAAACAAATATTGTTTTAAAACACAGTTGAAGAATATTTATCAAAATGTGACCATTCAACTGTTTTTTCCCCCCTAAATAACTTTACTGACCATAAGGAATGAGTGTGACCACCCAAAAGTAGCAGAGGCGGCTTAACTACTTCTAAACCATGAACTTTGTGGATATAAAGGACCGCATCCAGTTCATAACAAGGAGCTTATGGCCTTAAACATTCCAAATGATCACGTCACAAGGCTACTAGGTTGCAGCATCCGCACATGTTTATAACCTCCTTCAACACGTACAGTCGGGTAATGCTACCATCAGGAGACAACCTAGCGAAGTATCACAGAATAAAAGTTAATCATTATAAAACAAAAGGTCACATTTTAACAAGTACATGCACCACCATAGCAGTGTTTACAAGTTTAATAAAAAGATCCCAGTGGGATCTTGGCGCCGATGAAAGAATGATTTATGTCCGACAATGGAAAAAGGGATCTTTTCTCTGCTTTTTTAACTTCTACTACAAACTACATATGAAATTTGAAAAGGATTCTTTCAGTACTATCTGAGAAATAGCAATACCAAACTTCAATTATCAAAGTCCAAGATGGCAGCCTGTTGAAGGTGGAGCATTCATATGAAATTTGAGAAAGATCCCTTCAACACTTTGTGGTAACAAACTTCAATCATCAAAATCTAAGTTGGAAAGATAATATACTATCTTTTTTGATTTAAAGAGAGAAAAAAATACTTGTCTTACGAACACTTCTTTCATTTTCAATGGAAAATTGCCAACATCCTGACCTCTGCAGTCAAAATGCGCATGTGTTGTTTTTTTACAACTACTCGATATAGGTGGTGCACCAGGTAAAATCTAGATCATCAATATACTTACCATTTATCAATGGAGTCAAGCATCTTAACGATTCAGATTGAAATGTTGGTGACAACAGACGATGACAATGTAAAATATACTTATCACAATACACATGTTTTTGATTATATCCTCGATATTAATGAATATACCAATCGCCAGGTGTAATAGCCATACCTCGTGCTCACAAAACGCACATGCACCTATTCAATGTCGGAGCAAACAACGTAGCATACTCAATACAAAATGCAAAGTCATGTGTGGTTTGATTGGCAGCAGGCAATCCGTCATTATGATATATACGATAAATGCCAGTATACTACAAGATTGGAATAAAACATGGCAATGGCAAAGTATAGTAAGTTTGGGAAACCAAAGTATCTGATGAATATGACATTAATTAAGCAGTCTGGAGGGTTCTGAGGGATATGGTGTTTTATGACTCCATAAAATTACAATGTACTTAAAATTGGTACATAATCTCTTTACAATTTTCTTTATTACTTTAATCATTTACCTATTCATCAAAAAAAAATTTTTCATACAACATTTATTGATTTTCGTGAAATTCAAAGTTATATTTAATTTTGCAAGAGAGCTCAAATGCAAATTCAAATGTCTTGCAAATAATTGTATAACATGTATGATGTATCTATGACTATCCAATTGTCAGTTAGAACTCTCAATCACAAATTAATGCATTGAATATTTTCAAATATGTTGAAGAGATGCAAAATACTTTACACGGAAGAAAATTCAGTGATTTACAGTAGATGATTTATAATAACTAAACATATCTGTTAAGAATTATATACAAGTTGTGCTAGTTTTTTATCATTGGAGTTAGACTGTACCTAGAACTTCCTTTACAGCTGCAGCAGCCTTAGCGATCAACAGCGGGTGACAGCACATCTGTCGGAGACGCATCAGGATAGCCAACACCTCGCCATAGTTGTGGAGTAGTGTCCCTTGTTTGAAGTACCTGAAATTCACAAAATATCACAATGAAATATTCAGAGATAAAAATGTAAAATTTTGAAAAAGGCTGAAATTTATTTTTTGGGGGGGAAATTATATGGAATTACAGATACCGGCAACCTATTTCCTGAAAGTCAAAAAGGCTGAAATCAGCCAATTGGCTGAACATTTTCATCCCTGAATATTTACGAAAACACTCAAAACATATTAAAACCCAACAACTCATAAAACATAATTTTGATTTCATAATATAAAATTATCAAAATAGAAAGGTTTGCAAGGTTAATGCTCTGGGCTCCTTAAGAAATCAGGGTGGAATAAACATGGATAATGCTACATGTCTCCCAATATTTCATGGTGGAGACAATACAACAATAGGCAAAATTCAAAGAACATTTTTTCAAAGAGATAAATACATACATTATTAAGACTCTCTCATGGTTCATGTTGTACACTAAACATACAAATCAAGTAATCTTTTCAGATAAGAACCAGGGAAGTGAAAACTGTATAACCTTTATCTGCAGACCTTTCGATTGAGAATCAGTGACTTGAAACTCTAACCATGAACCATGGTAACTTTATTTGCTAACTATGACATTACCCTTGTCTGACTTTGATCTTGACCTTATCAGGTTTGCTAGGATGTTATAACTTAATGAATGAATGAAATAAGTTTATAATCTTATTTGCTAACCATAACCCTGCCCTTGTCAGCTGATGTCTATGACCATAACCTATGACTAATTGACCTTACATGCTGACTAACACTCTGCCCTTGTCTGATGTCAATGACCTTACTTGCTGACTATCACTTTTCCCTTGACCTATGACCTTACTTGCTGACTATCACTTTGCCTTTGACCTATGACCTTACTTGCTGACTATCACTTAGCCCGAGAGACTCTGGCCCTGACACCAGACTTAGACATTATGACAGATAGATGTCTGGCTTAGGGCCAGAGCGCAGTAGTACTCGAAAACCTGGAATAAGCCGACACCGTTTGGTATCGGGCCAGGTCATCTCCGATTCAGACTGCTTACAAAACATTACCGCCGGGAAGCGTCTCTTACCTTGGTCTTTTCAACAAATGAATATTTTTTCTACCCATTCCAATTCATTTTACCACGCATGCACCTCATATTATCTCGATACAGTAGCTTCTTTTCCGCAATTTGAAATTTCCCTCCTCGCCGTCGCCATTTTCACATAATATGCAAATCGCCCCAAATCTCGCGGACTCAAATTTCGGTGACGTCACGGGTCAGTGCGCGATGTAAATATAAACACACTTTCCCGCAATTCAATCTAGCTGTCAAATCATGGAGCAAGAAGCGAATGACATATTACGAGAGCACAGATATGATTTCTGCATCAAGAGCATGCAACTTGATGTTATAAATAGTGTCATTGAAAGTCGAGACACTTTAGCTGTACTACCGACAGGCTATGGCAAAACTGTGTGTTTTTTTTTGCCTCCGTTGATTAAGGCAAAGGTAAATATTCATCACATAATACACTTTATATTTGGTGACATTTTATTGCATTTCAAAAAATATACAGAATCTATATTTCAAAACAACATAATTAGTATGTTCCGTCCATTTAGTACACCATTCACATTTCAGCGTGAAAACAAATGTTACACCAGCCTGGTAGTATCACCCCTAACATCCCTAATAGATGAGCAGGTTAGGGTGCTCCGTCATCACGGGATAAATGCCTACGGCATCCATGATGGAATCGGAAAAACAGATGTCGATGGTAATTCTATATTATTTTTCATGTACTACAAAAACTGCTTAACAATAGCAGTATATAGTATTAAACTGTTATCTGGGAAAAAAAATCTTTATCTGTTTATACATACATATGCATAGAAGTTGTTTTTTTATTATCCATATACACATGTATACATGTAATGAAGTTATAACAATGATTACATATGTCTCCAATCTGAACACAGGAATAAAAAAGGGAGAAGCAGTAGTCCTGATGTCTTCGCCAGAGTCTATTCTGAAAAAGCACTGGAGAAAAGTACTTTCAGAAGTATATTGCGACAAGCTGTGTATGGTAGCCTACGACGAGGCACACTGTATATCAGAATGGTACAAACATTAACATGCAATCATCCTTCCTTCCATAACATTCATGAGAAAATAACAAAATAAACATGTACACATTAAATTACTGATCCGAAAGGATTTTGGGGTTCACTGCTTAATCAGTGCTTTCTGTGCCAATTTACAATCCAAGATAGTTATTACCATATATGTTGCTTCCAGATGATTTACCAAAAACCACATATAAAATGTGTATCATCAATTTGTTTAAAAAAATAATGAAATGTACAAATGAAGCTTGAACAACAAGTTGCAGATTTCTTATTGATGGTTTAAATTATTTATCTATAAGGGGCCTTGATTTTCGTGAGGACTACAGGAAAGTTGGAGTGCTACAAAGTTACATTGACTGCAGTGTGTTGGCATTATCAGCAACAATCACTAAAGAGATTCAATCTGACATAGAAAAGGTGTTGGGTATGACAGATCCTCACATTGTCTCCCTATTGCCAAACAGGTACTCATACATGATACCAGGTTTTCATTTTCAAATATATTATAGTACATCACAAAGATATCATATAAATAACACAGTACTGTACTTTGTGCTGTCTACAAAATTTTGTAGTAATTCTTCATATTCAGTGTAAAGTATCAAAGTAATTGTTGTTAAGAAGTATTTGTGAAAAAAAGATTAATGGGCGAGATCTAGACCTTTAATGGAGGTCAATGTCATTTGTTAGAACAAATAAAGTGCACATGGTCCTTCATAAAAATATTCTTCAAGTAAAATTGTACACAGTACATACCCAAGAATATTTAGCAATTTACATATGAATTGCTTTTTGCATAAATCTAGGTTACTAATTACTATTAAGGCTAATTTCAACTGCTTTTATGAAGTGACATATACACTGTATATTTGAAATGCATGTATTATATGTTGAGAGTATAAACTGTTTTGTATTACAAAAATAACTTTGAAACTGCATGTTGTAACAACAGAAGTATAAAATACAAACTATCAAAACATTGACATAAATTATACGTATAACAAGGAATATGCCATACACACAGACCTAAGTGTGGCCAATGTAACTCGATAATTGCTTGCTTTGATTTTTCAGAGACAACATTATGTTACATGTGACAAAATCAACTGAACATTTTGAAGAGCTGGGGTGGGCTGAACAAGAAATACGAAAATGTGGCTGCAACATGAAAAAGACAATCATTTATGTGAATTCAATAAGTCTGTGTGAAAGATTGTATATGTGGTTTCATTCTACTTTAAAAGAAAGGGCATATCATAATAATAATATCAATATCAGCTACAGATTGATTGAAATGTTCCATGCCCATACTGATGAGGCTTCTAAAGCTAGAATACTAGAAAACTTTGCAAGAGATGGTACCATAAGAATTCTGATTGCAACAGTTGCAGTTGGAATGGGTATGGACATACCAGATATATCAATTGTTGTGATTTGGGGTTTACCACCCTCCTTGCTACAATTATGGCAGGAGATGGGGCGTGGCGGAAGGGATGGAAGAAAATGTATAGCAATATGCTATGCATATCCTAGAAGTATTGCAGTGCCATGTGATAAGTGCCGAAAAAAACTAAATCGTAAATGTGATTGCCCAGCGAGAAAGTACATGAGGGATCTACCTACATGCACCAGTTGTCAACGCGTGTACATCTTAAAACATTTCTCCTTATTAGGTACAGGGCATGACAATGACTTAGAAAGCCTTCAAACCTTACAAAAATGTAATGGTAACTGTGTTCAGCATTCTTGTTCCTGTGATTTTTGTAAATGTTGTTCAAACTGTATGAAATTATGTTTATGTCCTAAAAGAAAGCAGACTGTGACTGACCTCATTAAAAGTTATTTTAGTTAACCGATCAGGAAATGTGAAATGTCATCATTCAAGTTGCATAAGCATTTCTCTTTGAACTGCCATGTTTTCCAGATGTTTGGAAAGCCTTACTTTGAACTTCTTTGGTTGTGTGACACCTTTGTGTATATGGAAATCGGTAAATCCTTTAAAACCTGCGCGTCCTATGTGACGTGAAAACAGTTTCTGGGGGTGCAACATTTTCACCATGAACTGAATGTCCTTTTTCCTGTCAACACCTCCATGTTTTCGGGTTGGAGTAGGTTTACCGACAACCTGCTCGTCAAATATTTTGGCAATCTGTTTGCCGATACCCAACATTTGACTATATCTCTTGACAGTTTCCTCCGTCAACTGTCCTCCAGCAGTCCTACTGTTAATCTTGTATTCTCTGTTCAGGTGCTCGCAATGTAGGTCCTTAGGGATGTTTTTCCTGCGACCACCACTGACATTCACTGTCCTTTCCCATATCAGGGAATGTTTAATCCTTTCAGATGTGGCACCAGCTATATTAGCTAGGAGTCTAAAGCCAAATATAAGATACTTGGGATGATTTCTCTCAAAGAAGTCAAACATGTCAAAACGCCAGTGTCGTATCATTCTTACTCCGTCGTTCTCCTTCACAGCATCATGTCTGGCTATGTTGTTCAGACCTCTCCACACCAGATGACGCACATAATCATTCTTTCCATCGGAAAATCTCTCAATTGTTCTCTTCTTTTTTTTTCCTCTGCCAGCTGTTGCATGTATGGCTGTGCATTCCTCCGAACAAAACCAATCCCCATCTGGAACCTCATCCTCCTCCATGCCCAAACATTCTAGATGGAACCAAGACCCTCTTTCACACAATTGGTTACAACAATATACCATTGTGCCACCTACATCCCGGTGGCAAAGGCAAAGCAGTGTGCTGTCATGCTTTTCTTCAACAGACACATTCAATACTTCCCTAGAGTTGGGGGCTTCAAACACATCCTTCACAATTTCCCTTGCAACATTATCTCTCATGATAACCTTATCTTCTATGGAGTCGGGTAAGTTCTCTGGGTCATCTGCTATAGATTTCATTTTTAATATTTCCATTGTAGCTAGGATTATAAATCCTTCCGTGGCAAAGTCTAAGAGTTCATCAGCTTTGTCAAAACACTCCATGATGTTTTTGTTAACAGCTTTAAAATCAAACACTTGCTTCAGATTGTACAGGGTCCCCTTTTCCCTATGGCTCTCAAACTTGAACAGCTCATCATAGGTATCCTGTTTAAAATAAAAAGTTTTTATTCAATTATAACTGGTTATAAATGTTGAATACATTTAGTTCAATAATTTTGACTGTTAAAACTGCATGTCTTGTTTTTTGATGATCATTAGATATATTACCAAGTAAGACACATAGTACCAAATCAATATTTGTCTATATAATATCAATGAAGTCCGGATTTCATCTAAAATAACTCTTTACAAGTTACCTGGACAAACATGAGCCTCCTATGCCATTCTTGTACTGCGGGTTCAAACATGTTGAGTCGTGCCCACTTATCCGCTCCATTTATTCTGGCTCTCTGAGCACCATCCATCCGCTCACAGCTAAGTCCATCACAAAAGCAAATGATAGGCATTGGCTCACCCGTGTCAAATTCTGGAACATACTTCTTGTACTCCTCTAAAATTTCGATCATCCCTGCCGTCGATGATTCGTCTTTATTCAGGATCCCCAGTGGTACCTAGTATTCATGAGAAAAAAAATGACAACAATTAGCTTAGTTTACGTAAATTTTAGATCATCACATATATATGTATATATATTCTATACATATCAGTTTCATCAGAAGTGTCTTCTGACCCTGGCTCAACCAGACTTATGTTATATTGAAACTGATATCTGTATGTGTAAATGTCCAAGGCTGGTGTCAAGGTCAGAGGAAACTTTGACTCATACATAGATATTTGCGGTTTCATCAGTACATCTCATTGTAAGAATTCACCTTGGTAATAACATGTAAATTACATTAGAAGTGTCTTCTGACCCTGGCTCTACCAGACTTATGTTATATTTAAACTGATATCTGTATGTGTAAATGTCCAAGGCTGGTGTCAAGGTCAGAGGAAACTTGGACTCATACATAGATATTTGCGGTTTCATCAGTACATCTCATTGTAAGAATTCACCTTGGTAATAACATGTAAATTACATCAATAAATGTTGAAGAACTTACTATTTCACTCCTTTGAGTTGATTGTTTTGAAAACTGATGTTCAATAGTCCATTCTGTAGGCAAATCAGCAAATGCTGGAATGTGTCTTGTGATGATGCGAGTTATCATAACTTTCAATTCTTCCATGAGTTCTCCTTCATCTTCTGGTGATGGTAGAAGTTCTCCCAATAATATTTGCCTGATGTCTGCGGCTGTTGGTATCTCATTTGATAGGCCATAACTTCCTATCCTTTCCAGGGTGGCATATCCTTGGACCATGTTGAGCATTGTATTTTTTTTCCCACGCACATGATGCCGGACCCCAATCTTCTGATTGACATTATCAAATGTAATGTCGAAGTAGTACTGTCTGTTTACGTCATAGATCGGTGCTACTTCTGTCTGCAGGGATGTTGCTGAAAATAAAGAAATACAATAAAAACATAGCAATGAAAGTACATTTAACTGCTTTTATTTAGAAGTCATTGGTAGAAGAAAACTATTTGGCCAAAATTAATATAATGAAATGGTGTAAATTGGCATTCATTAGACAATAACTGCCAGTTCAACATGAAAACTGCTATAATTCACTTATTATATTAAAAAAAATTATAAAAAAAAACTTAAAGGCCCACTACCGTTAATTATAACAAAACTGATATTGATTTTTGAAATGGAAATGTAAAACGAGACTGAATTTTTGTTAGAGTAGCATAATTTATTTATGTAAATTATCGTCTCCTTCTGAATAACTTAATTAAAACAAATCGAGTATTAATTTTCATGAAGTGGGTCATATTATGTTTTCTGTCCGAGTCCAAACTACCACACATTAGTTGACTATTACTGCGCCAGACAGCAACTTTATTACCAGTTATGCACTGTTGATATAGATTATGCAGGAAAACTTGCATATATTTGCTGTTCAACCTCATCTGAGGCCATCAATACTAATTTTCTTGTGTTATCATTGTTTTTAAGAAACATAATTTTTTTTTGCATCAGAAAGATCACAGGTACTGGGCCTTTAAATTACATTTCTTCAGAAAAATATTGATGTTACAATTGACAATTATATTACCCATACACTACTGATGGTGACCTTATATGTGAATGTAAATTGTAATTCAATGTTTGACTATGTTACTAAAGTTTAAGATGTATTTTCTGTTTACAACTGAAATGAAAATAAAAAACTTGAAGAATGTTCAGAAAATAGGAAAGGCTGGTATCAGTAAGTTAAGATCCAGGATGTTTACATAAAATATATTTATGTACCAGTAATTTCTGTATCCTCACTATTGGAAGTGCTAGTGCTCCTGATACTGGGGGTTGGACAGTCACCATTACTGCTTGTTGATGGCTCAGGAGTGGTGTCACTTTGACTGATTTCAGTATCAGGATCTGTTCCCTCATCAGTTTCATCAACAACAAATTCCTCCTCATCTTCCCAAACATCTTCCAGATCCACCAGGTCCTCATCTGACAAAGTGTTCTGTTCACCTTCCACTTCTGAAATATGCATCATAAGAAAATTCCATTGTATCAAATAATATTACATTCAGGAATAAAACTATTTCAAGAAATCTATGTGCAGACAACAACTAAATTAAGGGAATATTTATTGTCAGTAATACATACATATCTTTCCAGAACAAAGATGAAGGTGAAGTTTTGTACATACCAAGTAATGCATTTTTGGAAAGAGATTTATTGAACAATTGTGTTTTTTTTACAAAATTAAATCCACATGCTTTTCTGGTATAAATGTTTGTAATGTACTTCACCATACCTGCTTCCTTCTTAGTTAGATTGTCCCTCCATTGGTTAACTTTGAGATCATAGTCCTGCTTGATGTTGTCAAGTCGACGACGGGTGGAGTCACTGCTCTGACAGATTCCAATCCTGTTCAGGCTCCCAAACACCTGAAGTATAAGTACATGTCATGAGCCAAATCTTATGACATCAAAATATAACTAATAACTGATTAAGTGGTATCATATACATATGTATATATATTAAACATAACAATTATCAGTGGGGGTGCTTTGACATAACAACATTGGCCCTCAAACTTTGGATCACAAGAAACACACAGAGGTACATGTATATTCATTTCATCAATGGTACATTGTATGATTTTAAATAACACTGCCTGTTAATAGGGGAATCATAGATTAAACCTGTCAAACATAACACATATTACATTTTTCATTTTTAATACAAGCAGATGTAGAAAATTACAAGACATATCTTGATTTATTACCCTACCTTTCTTTTGCATCCACCAAGCCACATCATAACTGATATCAGTTGTTGGATAATGTTACATTTGGATGTCCTGGTGTAGCCAATGATCATCAGGAGACAGCCAATTATTGGAATAAGAGATATTGTTTTGTTTCTTCTTTTCTTTGCACATAGCTTGTGTTGGTGCTTCTTTGTTATTGAACCTTTCAATAACTCAAGCATGGTTGGGCAGAATTTCTCAGCATCTTTAACAATATTATCCCAACTGAATTCCATAATACTTTGTAGCCCACCTTCATTTCTTCTGCCTACCTCAGTTGAAAAATTGTTCATTTCCTTCCTTATAATATCTGTAAATACATCTGTAGCAAATGTTTTTGCTGCCTTGCTGTTTCCGAATAACTGCCTCAATCCGTTTTTGTATCTGGCTTTGCTTATTAGCTGTACTGCCTTGCCTATTGCAGAATTATTCACTGTCAATGTGATCTGTAACACAGAAAATAGTCCTATAAATGAAAAAAAATGTCCTTTTTTTAAAATTTTGCTCTAATATACATGATTTTCATTACCTGAGAAGAAAACTGTTAGTTACACTTGAATAAGTGAAAATCCAAAACTATACAATTGAAACTCATCTTGACAATATTCATGATATTACTGAATATACATTACTGAATATGTATACATATTACATGATTCTATTTAAATACCTTGTTGTCTGGCTTTGACTCCGTGTGCACTCTGTTCTTTGGACTTGTATTGGATTGGATTTTAGTGGAGACAACTCTCTGTCGTTTTGTGTTCCCTCTGTGTTGTGGAGTTGTGGGTAATTTTGTGGCAAGATATGATCCTGGACGTCTGACTTTTCTGAATTTCTCTTCAACTTCAACCAAACGTGTGCGATTCACGTCAAGTGAACGAATTGTCAAACTGCACGAACTACATATAAATGCAGCCTTACCGGGAGTAATGCTTACAGAAAAGTGCTTCTGAAGAGTTTCCGAAGCACTAGGGCCACCTTTAAATCTGGTGTTAATGCCAATTCGTTTATATCCACTTGCTTTTCGTTCAAAACACTCTCCACACGAAGCACACTCCATGTTGCGGGAAAGTGTGTTTATATTTACATCGCGCACTGACCCGTGACGTCACCGAAATTTGAGTCCGCGAGATTTGGGGCGATTTGCATATTATGTGAAAATGGCGACGGCGAGGAGGGAAATTTCAAATTGCGGAAAAGAAGCTACTGTATCGAGATAATATGAGGTGCATGCGTGGTAAAATGAATTGGAATGGGTAGAAAAAATATTCATTTGTTGAAAAGACCAAGGTAAGAGACGCTTCCCGGCGGTAATGTTTTGTAAGCAGTCTGAATCGGAGATGACCTGGCCCGATACCAAACGGTGTCGGCTTATTCCAGGTTTTCGAGTACTACTGCGCTCTGGCCCTAAGCCAGACATCTATCTGTCATAATGTCTAAGTCTGGTGTCAGGGCCAGAGTCTCTCGGGCTAACTATCACTTTGCCTTTGACCTATGACCTTACTTGCTGACTATCACTTTGCCCTCATTCTGCATGGCCTCGTAGACATTCCTCTCATCCTCTGTCATCTTGATATGCTCCACGAACACCTTCCTATCTGGTAGCTCCACCAGGGGTTTGTCGTTCAGTTTCTGGGTCTTGGTTCTCCGCAGGGCGATGGCAGACATCAGGTGACACACTCGTCTATACAAAACCAATCAATAGAATGATCAATCCACTCGAGTTGTGTTCAACAGATAAGGTACAAAGCTGTTACAATTATAAGACAGAAAATACAAATGTCTGTTATCATCTTTATATATATCAAAATATAATGGGACAGACAATTTCTATTCAAGAATTATTATTTGCATCTAATACAAATACAATAAGACAGAAATACATCTGAAATTTAAGCCAATTTGTCCCCTTTTAGCAACCAACTGAGCTCTTTGGGGAGTGACCAGGGCATATTTGCCAGCTTCCATTTACTCCACTTCTGATAAAAATCTGACTCTTGTCGGTCAAGTCACATACCGCTCGATAGTGAACGCCAAACATTTTATTTTGTTCATAAGTAATAATACATGGACCAAATTGCCATAGTGTGACAGGACTCGACTTCATGGCACACTTCTTGTTTAGTAGTGGTTCTATATTTGTAGCAACATAATTGTCTTTATATTTAATATCTATGTGAGGATGCTTCCCTTGCCTTGGTATTTGAGACACTTTGTTATCTACCTAAGATCACACTCTTCTTCCTGGTCCGAGGTCTCTCCTTGACATGACATCACCACTGATCACATTTGATCTATATAGCACTCTATGGTTCTGAAGATATTTAATACCTACCTGAGAGCACTTTCCTCGCCCTGGTCCAGGGGTCGCTCTATTGTACGGCGCCACCATTGTCTATCCGTGAATGGGTTTATTTGTAGAAAGTTGACTAGGGACCAAAGATCCTTCATCGAGTTCTGTATTGGAGTACCTGTCGATATGAGGGGAACAGATGAATGTAACAAAATTTTAGATTTAAATATTAACGAAACCAAATGAGTATCAGAACAAACTAGAGATATCTGTTAGAAATTCTGTAAACACAACTGTTTTTCATAAAATTGAAATATTTGTTAGCTGTGAAAATGCTAAATTAAATTGCAGCAAAAATAAATTGATTTGTAGTAAATGAATAAATGCCCCAAAGCGGCAAAGGGACAAGACAGACATGTATAACACTATAAGTCGTCCTCCACATTTTATGGTAGGGGCTCAAATGAATATTACATAAACCCGAGAGCATCTCTCACCAGTGAGGATCCATTTGCGTTCTGCCTTGAGCTGACAGATGGCCTTTGTCTGTTGGGCATTAGGATTTCTGATGTTGTGACCTTCATCTAAAACCAGTCGCAGCCAGTCAACTTTCACCAAAATGTTCTTTCCCTAAGAACATGATTAAATAACAAACACACAGCATTATCATCACTTTGTTGCACATTAAATCTATCTATCTGTAAAACACAAATGCCTGGCCTTGAAATTAAATCGGCACAGGATGCGATCAGAACGACATGATGGGATGGCACACAATAAATGCACTTGATTCATGGAATATATACAGTGATATATTTATCATAACATTCTGTTTTCTATTTCTTATGGGATTGAAAAGTTTTGTTTTAACATTTGCATTTTAACATGTGTGCAAACTTGAAGTAAGAACAATGCATCATTACCTTGTTAGATATAAATAATCTTTGCAGTAGAAAGATAAAAAAAGCCGGGTGATTATAAATGTGATCAGCTCTGTCGACAATGGAACTCTTACCTTGGCATCGACGGCCAGTGTGGAGTAGATGGTCAGTACTTACCTTGGCGTCGGCGGCCAGTGTGGAATAGATGATCAGTACTTACCTTGGCGTCGGTGGCCAGTGTGGAGTAGATGATAAGTACTTACCTTGGCGTCAGCGGCCAGTGTGGAGTAGATGGTCAGTACTTACCTTGGCATTGGCCGCTAGTGTGGAGTAGGTGGTCAGTACTTACCTTGGCGTCGGTGGCCAGTGTGGAGTAGATGATCAGTACTTACCTTGGCGTCAGCGGCCAGTGTGGAGTAGATGGTCAGTACTTACCTTGGCGTCAGCGGCCAGTGTGGAGTAGATGGTCAGTACTTACCTTGGCGTCGGTGGCCAGTGTGGAGTAGATGGTCAGTACTTACCTTGGCGTCAGCGGCCAGTGTGGAGTAGGTGGTCAGTACTACATCCTGTTTACCCAGGAGTGTAGGGTCCTTGGTCCGAGACGACCCATAATAGGTGTAGATCTCCAAGTGGGCATTCTCATGTAGGTGATCCTCAAGCTGGTTCTGTGTAAGCAAGGGGTCATCTCATATTAGATCTACTGATCAGGACAATTCTTTATATCAGCAAGAGATCCCAGAGGGATCTTGGCACCCATTAAAGAATGATCTATGTCTGACAATGGAAAGATGGATCTTTTCTCTACTTTTAAACTTTTTCAAACATACTTCAAATAAAATTTGAGACAGATCGCTTCAATACTTTCTGAGAAATAGCAGTAACAAACTTCAACTATCAAAATCCAAGATGGCTCCTTGGCGGCCATCTTGTTGACCAATTGGTCCCAAAATGCAATATGCACAACTAGGGCCCTAGGGGAACCTACATATGAAATTTGAGAAAGATCCCTTCAGCACTTTCTGAGAAATAGCGATAACAAACTTTATCTATCAAAATCCAAGATGGCCGCCTGGATCTTGTTGAATCCTGGATATTGTTGAATGATCGGTCCCAAAATGCAATGTGCATAACTAGGTCCCTAGGGGAACCTACATATGAAAAACACAGATCCCTTCAGTACTTTCTGAGAAATAGCGATAACAATAATTGTTAACAGACGGACGGACGATGGACCACGGACAAAAAGTGATTTGAATAGCCCACCATCTGATGATAGTAGGCTAAAAAATAGTATCAAACTGTATAAATCATGTATTGTCTAATCCGGATCTGTCAGACCATGCGAAATACGTCGGTCCGTCGGACAATGTCAGGTTAATTTGCCGTCGGTCCGGAACCGTACTGTAAAGTTCCGGACCGACTGTCCGGTTTTAGAATCTACCCGTGTCATGGTCCCGAACACGCTTGAAAGTTTATCATAGCTGCCGCCATGTTACGATATTTCGACGGGGCTATACCCGGCAAAGCTTTAAAGCGTAGGGCTTCAACACCGGAACGAGAAGCTAAAAAACAGGCTTCTAACAAGAAGTACGAGGAAAAACGACCTTCTCGTCGTGTTAGTAGTAAGTGGCAAGACGGAAGACCATGGCTTGACCTCGATTTCTCCACTAACTCGATGACATGCAAAATCTGCATCGAACATTATCGTATGCACAATACGAGTACATCAGCTAACCTGAGAGGTAATAACACTTTTGTAACAGGTTGTAAGAATGCTAAGATCTCGGCTGTTGTTGATCACGAAAATAGTTCAGGTCACAAAAAAGCGGCGGAGCTCCAAAATAGTAATAGTTTTAAGAATAAAGGGTATGGATGAAATGACTGTTTGAAATTTTGTTGTATTTTGTTGACAACATTGCCAAACACTACAGCTGGATTAATCTTATACACAGGAAGACTCTTATCACCTGGAAATAAAAATGTAATAGTATTGTAAGGCATGTAATGTATATCAGAGACAGACTCAATGTCCGGTAAACCGTTAAATTTTGTCAGACCGAAATGTCCTGTGAAATTTTTCCCGGTCTGGTAAACATTCAGAGTTCACCAGACCGAATGTCCTGTGAAAAAAAATCATATTTTGCATGGTCTGATCTGTGTCTTCTTTATCAAATATAGTTATTGGCAATTTTGGATTTCGTGCAATCACCATAACAGCTGTATATACAGAAAATAACAATGTAATCTTATTTTAGCACAGCAATGCTGGGACAGAAAGCACAAAAACAAAATTATGGCTAAAATAGGTAAATTTAGGAAGTCATTCAGTTGAACATGTAATTACCTGGGTAAAAATATGCAAGTTTAGGAAGTCATGCAGTTGAACATGTAATTACCTGCCAGTTACTGATCACAGATAGAGGAGCGATGATGAGTGTGGCTCGAGCTCCTTTTGTGTAAGTCCGTCCAGACATCTTCCCACAAGCACTGGGACCTTCAATGAGAATTTACACTTTAATTTTTTTTACAAAATCATTAATTTTCATATATGACAATCCAAACAATGGAAAATTCCTTATTTTTTTTTTAAATATCTCTCTAAAACATTCCTTTATGTTGCCACCAAATCCTTTAAATTCTGCTTTAATACTTGATGCTTATCAAATCTGGTTCACACTCTGAATGACAACACACTCCTTAACTTAAAATTTCCTATAAGATAGCATTACAGAAGATATTAAAGGGAAAATCTTACATCTAGAAGCAATCCGTAATATATATATATATATATATATGCTTTCCTATGGAGAGTATAATTAATTCCTTACAGTTAAGGAATGTTCATGAAACTGGACCCCATTCTATTCCCTATTAGATGCTTTCAAATCCTGAGATTTGTGACTCTGGATACCTTACCTGGACTGTTACAATGGAGAGCTATATCATCAGGAATGTCGGGTAGATCGTCATCTGTAGACAAAAATGAACATTAATGAATCAGCAAGGATATATCTACAGCCATGCTCAAATGAACTCCCTCCCAACCTGCAGCAAGCATTGTTGAAGTCATTGTAATAGGTTCAAAATCAATGTAGGTTTTACATGAAAGGTCTTGAATCAGCAAGGATATATCTACAGCCATGCTCAAATGAACTCCCTCCCAACCTGCAGCAGGCATTGTTGAAGCTAATGTAATAGGTTCAAAATCAATGTAGGTTTTACATGAAAGGTCTTGAATCAGCAAGGATATATCTACAGCCATGCTCAAATTAACTCCCTCCCAACCTGCAGCAAGCATTGTTGAAGTCATTGTAATAGGTTCAAAATCAATGTAGGTTTTACATGAAAGGTCTTGAATCAGAAAGGATATACTAGAGCCATGCTCAAATTAACTCCCTCCCAACCTGCAGCAGGCATTGTTGAAGCCAATGTAATAGGTTCAAAATCAATGTAGGTTTTACATGAAAGGTCTTGAATCAGCAAGGATATATATCTACAGCAATGCTCAAATGAACTCCCTCCCAACTTGCAGCAAGCATTGTTGAAGTCATTGTAATAGGTTCAAAATAAATGTAGGTTTTACATGCAAAAAATATTGAGACCTCAAAATTTATGAATAAATACACTGTAACTCATAAAATTTCTCTTAATCAATATAATGTTGATCTCAAGGGATAATGCAAAGTGAGAGAGATAGAGAATGTAGAAATTGATATGAGGGAAAACTTGTTAATTTTATGTTGAACAGTAGAATTGATAAGTTTGTTATAGAATTGCTATATCAGACCTTACTTACCACTAATATGAGGACTGTTCCATCCTCGGGATGGAGCAACAGATGGATCAGGAAGGTCATCACAATCAAGGTCAATTATACCTACAAACAAACAATGACAGCTGGAACAACAGTTTCTGTGTCCACCCTGCTGATATGGCAGTTAGGTTATGATCCTACAATACTATATACATATATTGTCGTAACCATTTTAAACTCCAAAAGATCAATGGCATTCAATCAAAATGCTTATAAATATTTCAGTAAATATAGCAAAAATTCATTACTGATTCATATCCTTGGTGCAACTCAAAATTAACTTAATATGATATTTTGGCATCTATACATAGTATTTGCTGAAATTATTTCTCTTTTCATTCTAGATTTGATCAGTAGACCTAAAACAAGTTAATATACCTGCATTGGTAGAGAGTTCAGGTTTAATAGACATTCCTGGATCAGGTAGGTCCTCATCATCATCAACCACCATAGCAACACCTGGATAAAGTCCACAAACGAAAATCAGAGGCAAAATATAGTTTATAGAGCAATATCGTAAGTTTTTCACAACTTAATTCATAAATGGTCTATTCTTGATTCTGTCTTTTTTTCCCTGAGATTAAAAGCAAATGGCATGGCATCTAAACATATCAGAGATCTCATAATTTAGTATTTCATATTATTTTTCTTCATATTAACCTTTCTTTTTATTTTTGATAATTGATATTTAAAATTCCATTTAGGTCAAGGTCATGCTACAACTTAAGTTATTTTTTATAACATCTGATTATGCTTACTGCTTTGTAAAATGTCATGTCTCTACGATTTTTACTTGTTTAGAATACAAAGACAACACACAAAAATGATAAATTACCTTTGTTATGCTCCATATCAGGGGCCTTGCTTTCAACTTTTAGAACAGGGGTTGTGCTCTCAACTTTTAGAACGGGAGTCTTGCTCTCAATTTTTAGAATGGGAGCTGTGCTCTCAATCTTTAGAACTGAAGCCATGTTCTCAACTTTTAAAAGTTTCGGATCCACTTTATTTTCCGTACTTCTGCCTGGATTGGGAATGTCCTTGGTTTTAGTCTGATCTTTGTTTCCTGTGTTGGATGACTCCATGTTCACTGCAGTGATTTTGCCCTGGTCCATATTCTCAGCAGGTATGAGCTTTAGTTTTCCTTTACCTTTTCCTTTACCTCCCTTCTTGGCTGCCACCGAACAGCTATCACCCTTTTTATTTACACGAGCTGAAATACACATAACACATTAGCTTTTCTAAAATTTGAGAGTCAGTAAAGACATAGCAGTATTTATAAAAATTTTCGTCATTGTATATGCTAGTGATGTTGTCACATATATTTCTTAAAGCGAATAGTCGGACAAACAAAGGCTAAAGTCGGTAAAAATGGTGTTAATATATCCAGTATAATTTCTTATGAAATAGAAAAATAAAATCTCCCTTCAAAATCGCTCTGTATGCGAAGAAATTAATATATATTATGGGAATCCTTATACGTCTTCCTGACCGGCTATCAGTGCAGTTCACTCTTAACGACATTTCCACGCAGCTTCGTTTTCAAAGAGTTAGACGAATTTATATTTAGAACTGTGCTAAATTTACACGGGGCTTCCCCATAACTTTAATGGTCAAAACTGGACACCGTAAGCAGAATTTGACTATCATTATGGTATGCAATGACTTTTGGAAGGCCAAAGACCGCATTTAGACTGGTTTCCTTTGCCCGACTATTCACTTTAAAACATACATATGTGATAAGATTTTACTTCGACATACTGTAAACCATGTAAGGGCTACTAAATTTTGCAATTTAAAAACAATTTCGTGAATACAAACATTTAGTGGAAATATCAAATAATAATTAGAGCGGAAACATTCATGAATTTACTTGAATCACACAAAAAAACAAGAGGCCCATGGGCCTTAGCGGTCACCTGAGTTCAGACACAGAATGAAACAAAGACATGCATATAAACACTATAAATATATATTGGCCCATCAGGCCCTTGAAGTCAGTCAGTGATTTTATAAATTTTTAATCTAGGAAGATTATTTGGTTCCATCAAATCTGTGAATTCAGGAGAAAGATTTTTGAAATGTTATCCATTTTGACCCCTTTCGGCCCCACCCCTCTCGCCCCTGGGAGTCGGCCAGGACCAATATGGATATGATGTTAAATGCTATCTCAGGCTAATAATTCTAACCCAGATTGACTAATTTCGTATGAAAACTAAGCAAATAATGTTCCTAAATGTGTTTTCCTATATAAACTATAGTAAATTTGACCCCCTCCCTAGGGGAAAATCTGAGATCCCAGGGCCATGAAATTCACAAATTTTTGTAAAGGGCCTTAAGACCTTCCAATCTATCAAGAGTATCTGGTTCCATCAAATCTGTGAATTCAAAAAGAAGATTTTTGAAATTACCATTTTGACCCCTTTTGGCTCCGCCCCTCTGGCCCCTGGGGGTCAGCCATGACCAGTATGGATATGATGTTAAAATGCTATTTCAGGCTAATAATTCTAACCCAGTTTGACTAATTTCCTATGAAAAATAGGCAAATAATGTTCATAAATGTGTTTTTCCTATATAAACTAAAGTAAACTTGACCCCCTCCCCAGGGGGAAACATGAGACCCCAGGGTCATATTATTCACAATTTTTGTAAAGGACTTTAAGACCTTTCCATCTATGCAGAGTATTTGATTCTACCAGTTCCAGAATTTCAGAAGAAGATTTTTGAAGTTTTAGCCTATTTGACCGGTTTTGGGACCGCCCCTAAGGCCCCTGGGGATCAGTCATGGAAAATTTGGTAATAAAATTCAATGGCCATCACATAGGGATAATTCTGACTACAATTGACTAATTTCCTATTATAATGACTAAATAATGCTCAAAAATGTGTTTTCCATATATAAACTTATATATAGTAAACTTAACCCCCTCACTAGGGGGAAACCTGACTTCGTCTCAGGTGACCTAAAAACAACAGAATGTATAGAACAGAGATAAGGATGTAAAACTAAAGATCTACTAACTCAAAATTCAAAGCTTTGGTTATCTATGAAAATTTCAAAATACAAATCTGACATTTTATAATAGGCTTTTCTCTCTCTGTTTCAGTTTTTGCCCAAGCTATTTGAGATTCTTACCTCTTTTCATGGGAGAGTTTTCTACCTCAGAGTCACTGCTGACTGCGTATCGAGCAGGCTTCTTTGCATTGCTGAAAAAATAAACCAAATGATTTTGCATTGATTTTCAGTGAATTCTGTATTGCATGTTTTGTTTTAATTTGATAAGCTGGTATGACGTATCTCTCAGTTTGGTTTGGTTTATTATAAGGTTTAAACATCTATTAACTTCCACCGTCATTTAAGGACACTCTCCACTGTGTGTAATGCATTGTTGCATGAGTGAATGTCTGTATACTTTGGGAGGCTGCAGTATACTTGTGTTGTGTTTCCATGTGATAGTAAAACTCTCACCCTTTTTTTAATTGTGCTATCTCACTTAAGCATGCTGACAAAGACCACAAACAACACACAAGCTGGTAACAAAATGAGGCAATGTCAAGGGATAAGTTACCAAAATGAAAGCAAATTAGAAACCAAGTACAAATCTAACATCATACCTGCAATGCACCTCTTAGAACACATCTCTCAAAAGAGGTAGGAGGAAGAGATACCATATAAGTCAAAGAGGTGAAAACAACAATAATTAGGCCATACAAAATTAATTAGTTGGTTC
Source organism: Argopecten irradians irradians (assembly GCA_004382745.1). Classification (NCBI taxonomy): domain Eukaryota; kingdom Metazoa; phylum Mollusca; class Bivalvia; order Pectinida; family Pectinidae; genus Argopecten; species Argopecten irradians. The sequence continues at coordinate 169,890 of SAYR01012726.1, forward strand.
TCAGGCCACTTTTTCTGAAAATAGATGAGGGAGGGAGGGTTTTTTTCCCTTTTTTATTGCAGAAAAAAAGAGACGAGGGAGGGATTTTTTTTTTTTTTTTAAATTTCCCAACACAATAGGAGGTAAAATTCACCAAAGTTTCAATTCAAAAGGATTTCGTAACAGCATTTTATCAACACCTTGTTAAATACAACACGTTTGTTGTTGACAACGGTGGTATCCTCGGGGTAGGGCTCCGGTAATGACAGTTTCCGAGCGGCCGCGAAAAGCACATCAAAAGCATTTCGTTTACAGTTCCCACTATCACCCGTTTCGTCATGATCACGGTATTCAGGTTTCGTTTGGGTTCATGCACCATCAATAATGTCATATCGGATGTAACGGCGGAATGCTGTGACAGTCTCCCTAACCTTCATGTTCATCATTACTTGATCGAATCCAGACACTTTGCTCTGACCGATTGACGCCAGCATCTGTTTCTCAGGAAAAGTCCAATCTTGGGGTCCTTATGTGCCCTCCTTCAATAATTGGAACAGTTCGGTCAAAGTACAAGCATCGGAGAATCCACCAATAATGTTCTATGCCAGTACGACCGTGGAACTGTGCCGAACATTCATTCACTAGTATTGCAGACAAACGTTTAAAAGATGTGCCGTCTAAAACTGCTAAAAAAGCCGGAGACGGACACTGTTTTACGAGAGGAACCTCGTGCGTTTGCCAATCAAGATCACGTTGGCGCTTGGAATACTCGTAGTGTGAATGCAGACAAGCGTTTTGAAGATGTGCTGTTTAAAATTGTACAAAAAACGGATAGACATTTTTTCCAGAATTTTGGTCCACGCATACTTTTTTTTTTACTTTTACAATAAAATCGGCAATGCGGGGCTTAAAAATGACATGCGCGTGGGCCTGAGAACCAACTAATTAATTTTTTTTGGCCTTAAATTGGTTATGAAGCAAAGGTTCACTCCATGACCAAATTCATACCGTTGATCTCACTCCTTGGAACCACTTTCTACAATGTTTACAATAAGGACATCACACTAATTTCTGAACTGCATTTATAGCAACCCAGATAGACACTAAGGTACTGCTGTACCAAATACTGAAATATGAATACTGGAAGTTTGTAATTTACCGTCGGGGCCGTCCACTGGTGCTGGAAGTGGATATCACAGGCAATGCTATACTGGCTCTGGACTTGGTTGGTTTGGATTTCTTCTGTCCTTCTGTATAGACATTATCAAACATGTACAAAACATATTATTATGGATGTTACCTAGAAATCGTTTAATATACCTGTCAATAATTTTAAAAGTATTGTGATATAGTTAAACAACTTCCTTAACCCTTTACCACATGCAAACTAATATAAAGGACTGCATCATCATGCTTCCATGAGGAAAGTATACAATGTTCAACATGAACATTGTTGCAACATCTGTCAAGTGTATGCACCATCTCAATGGCACTTTGTGAAGTTTTCAGTCTGGATTGATAATATGTTTTTAAAGTTAGATTTATTTACTTTCATGTTTATTTTTGAGAAATGTTTTGGCAATAAAGTTGCTTCAGAATGAATCAAACAACACAGTGATGCTATCATTTCCAAATATTATCCGATACGAGGACTTACAGGTCAGAAAATGGTCAATTTTCTCTGTCGGAAATACTCAAAATATTGCCGATTTTTTTTTAATTTTAGAAAACAAATTTGCACAAATTACTTGAAATATCGTAATTTAAACAAACTAATATATATCTGTATAATGGTTCAGTCAATATATTTGTATTTATTTCTGCTTTGTCCGTGCCGGTTCACGGCCCGTTCACCGCTACTTTCACTTTCTATTGTTCTGAGTAGTGTGTTTGTTGTGTGATGTTTGTACATTATTTGCCGTTGAAAAATGCACGAAAATAATCTATCAACTTTAAATGAAGTATATTAAAGGTTTAATGAAGTTTTGACAACAAGTTTCTGACAAAATTATCAACACTCAACGCTGTAAACTTGCTAGTCCATTCCAACACGGCGTCAGGTAATGGCGATAGTACTGGACCTCGCCGTTCTTCATGACAGTCAGATTTTCGATCGGTCAAATTGAATAAAACATCGTCTAAATCATTGTCAGATTATATGCTTTTAGGCCTGTGATATTTAAATATCATGAAATTGTACTTATAATTACAAATATCTACCGTAATATCAACAACAAAAGCCATGATGGCGTCTTCGGTAGCATGAGTGAAGCAGTGATTGTGATTTTCTCGGTTGATTCATTCAGAGTTTGATATAGTAACACTGTGCCGATTTTTGATTGGTTAGAAATTTGGTCACGTCTATAATAGATTATAAAGCCTGAACACAGGTGGCGCTTTTATCACGTGACACGAAGCTAGCAAAACATTGATAGTCAAAATGGCGTCCAGAGTCGCTTGCATTGAGATCGTGTACAGGCGTCCAGAGGCGCTTACATTGAGATGGTGCAGGGGCGTCCAAAGTCGCTTACATGTGGCAAGGGGTAAAGGCGTCCAATGGTCTGATATATGGACCCTCGAGCTGATAAGGGGTGTAAAATCAAAATGATCATGTAATCTCGCAACAAATAAGGTAAAAGATTCTATTATTTCACCCCTTCCATATTTTCTTCAGTCATGATAATACTTACTTGAGTCACATGTTTCCTTTTCTTTGTTCTGTTCCAGTGTACCTTCTGTTTTACATTTGTCCTGTGAATCCTTTAGTTCCTCTGCTACAGCTGCTGTATCACATATGATCTGTTTATCACTCTGTTCCACATCCTTTGGTGGTTCTACGACGTCTGTCCCAGTCGATAAAGCTGTACAAGATGGCAACAAAGAATATGGTATCAAGTCTGTAGATACGGATGTGGAGGACAGTTTTTCTGACATCGAGTTTGAGGTAGCATTCAAATTACTTTCTAACGACACTAAAGCACTACTTGGAGTTAATTCTATAGATAATATTTCCCTTTTCTGTTCCTCCACTGATGCTACACACATCACTTTGCTGTTCTCTGGTTCAGGAGCTAAAACAGTACTTTGTATATGGTCCTGATCTGTAGACAAACTTGACAAAGCATCCTCTGTGATGATGGTGGACAAATCTTCAGTGGCTGGAGAACTTGGATGGGTTGCTGGACTTGATACAGTAGCTGTTGCTGAACTTGATGCAGTAGCTGTTGCTGAACTTGATACAGTAGCTGTTGCCGCTTGACTGGGGAAGCCTGTTCACATAAAATTCTTCATTAATTTTTCTCTATTGTAATCTATAAATGCATGAAAATGTTTAGTTTGTGGCACTCAATTTTCGCATGACCAAGCCTTGTTTTCATATATCTGATGAGTCAATTTTTTTTGCGTTTTGATATAAAATCGAGAACATTAAATTTGAGCAGATTTAAAATTTTGCAATTTGGATTTTTTAGGGTATATATAATTCCTCCAATTCAAAATTTTTCATTACGCAAATTTTCGCCTACCACTGTCCGTGAAATCACCCAAAAATCTTTCACATGAAAACCAGCTCTATGGTATCTCCTTATTGATAACACTTATCTCAGGACTGGAGTGAGCAATTATAGGAATTCTGATTTTGTCCTTGAACAATACTTCAGATATTGGAGTCCAAACAAATATATTAAAAGGACATAAACTTTAAATAATTTGTTATGTATGCTTAGATATGGATTTCAGATGTTTATTGAATATTTTATTACAATGATTGGTTATCTCAAACGACAGGAAAACGTGGGGAATACCTACCTCAAAAAACGATAAAAATAGACCGTCATATTCTATTTTTGGAACACAAAACCAAAGCTGGCCGAAAACGAGGTTATAATGAACCACAAACTTGCTGACATGACAAGGAATATTAGTTTTCCACATTTTAAGATTATTTTCTAATTTACAATGGTTGACAAATGAAGTTTAAGCCATATTTGTTATAAAACAATTTGTATCTAGCGTAAGAATGAAAAGTCAAAAGTCAAACGAGACTTTTCATTCGACAGGGCACCGCGAAGGGAGGTTCCTGATTTATTGCACATATGTACATCACGCAAGTATAAAGTGGGGAGTTGCTCCCCTCTCTTGCATATCAGTGATCAATTTATTTTTACCTACTTTCCAAATCATGCACGTTACTGACTCTTGACGTACTCGGAATTCGTTGGTGTTCGCTTCACCCACGTTTTTGATCCACCATTTTGTTTACATATGCAGTGCATTGTGGGAGGTCACTTAAGTTCAAAACTACTATACTATCGTTACAAAATTCGACCAGGCCGGTTCAAAATACAGAAAGATGAAATTTCCATTACAATTATTTTATTTGACACATTTGCACAATAATTGATATATATTACTAAGTAAGGTATCTGACACGTCTTAAATATGTATTTTACTCAAATTTACATGGTTTATTTAGGTTCATGTCCCTTTAATATCCGACAGTGAATTACGCGCTCCACGGGATATGTAGATAGCTTCTGCTATTCATAGCCGCTATGAAAATGAGAAAAATACATTCAATCCCTATATAAAATCACTGTTTCACGTAACATGTAGAGCAGATTTGCTTCCAGTTTCATTTTCAATCACAGCCAGCCAGCTTTGGTTGTTGGATTTTACCTTTTGCAGCAGGGCTGCCTGTTAGGTCGATGTCAGTGTTATCTGTATACCGTACTGTCCTTCTGGCACTCCTGTAATTCAATAACATTCTCAATAACAATCAATATTTTTATTTCAGAACTAATCTATACAAAAGAAATGCTTGATTGGAATTCATATTTGGTACTAAAGTAACGGATTTAATTTATTCTGAAAAGCATTGCATATACTGTTAAGAAAGATGACAGAGTATATGATATAGAATACTGAATGTAATAAATACTGATAATGGCAATTGTAGTAGATGATCACACACAAGTACAGATGCGTATAGTATGTTCAGTTACAAGAATGACCAGGTGTAGATTACAAGGGTGGGTAGCACTTTACAAAACCTTTGGGACAAGTTGACTAAACGGTTTCATACCCAACTCATAGGAAACTCAGCTCATCATACAGTACCTGAACCGTTTAACGTTCCCAGCCTAACGCAAACGCAACGCAAAAAAATCGTCCGTTAGCTAACGCTAACGATTGCTAACGCTAACGATTAACGATTAACGATAAACGATTAACGCAATACCGGCTAACGATTAACGATTAACGCAAAACGCAAAACGATCGGCTATGATAAACCGGAAATACCATTGTTGTAATCACGGACACGGCTTGACGGTAAATAAATTACGGATCTTGACGTTCTGAAATACAAACGAATGTACAAGAAAAACTGGAGTATGCTCGGGATTAAAGTTTCTGTATATCATATAAACATTTGCCTATGAAAACTATATGGACACGATGAAGTCAAAGACGACAGTACTCAATGCAAAGTTTCCACTTTACATGTACAAAATGTACGTTTACAAAATGAATTACATATGTGCAACTGTGTGTATGGAGAAAGAATGGTATTATTCTAAAGTGTCATTTTACCCGATATTTTAAGAAATAACAAATTGTTACAACATCTCTTTACTGATAATAACACAATGAAGTCAAACACGACTGTACTCGATACGAAGTTTCCACTTCACACGTACACGTACGTTTACAAATTACGTGTACAGCCGTATGTATTAAGAGAGAATTGTATTATTCTAAGTGTCATATTTGTCCGACATTTTAAGAAATAATAAACAAATTGTTACAACAACACTTTATTGATAATATTACCGTCACATACTGGTACTTTAAATAGTATCATGGTATTGAAATGACGAATAAAACATTTTCACACAAACACATTTAAAATGCAGTAAATCAAATTTCCATCTATATGTTTGATTTCTATTATCGATGTTTCATAACTCAACAATTGTAATAATTAACATCTTATAGTGTTTCCCGCATCAATCACAAGTTTCAGGGTTTTTGTAGATTGTCGAAAGGCTCTTCCGCTTACCATGGAAAATTGTATTCTCGGAATATTTGTTTCATAACGGATTACACGCTGTATATTACTAGGGTGTGCATTCATAAAAGCTCATTGCTTACAATTGACTAGGCATCGATTTTAGGGTCGTACATGTACATTTACAAATGCACGTACATACGCCACAGCTACTGTAATAAAGATTGAACATTTGAATTCGTGTTTCACCATTTGCAGTTCTCTCATTTTATAGTTCATGCATATAATAAAGATATAAAGAATGAAAATATTTCACTTCCAGTTATTTATATTCAAATTAAGTCAATTATGCATAATCATTGATAACAACGACGATGAAGATAGTGATGCACATGCATACATGTATGTACACTGAAGATTATATACTGTAAAATTGCATTGCGACAATTTTCTACGTATATTTGTAACTGGTGTAAGAAATATAGTTATTTGATCACATTTCACATCAAGCAACTCGTTTAAACAAATTAATTATTCATACAATGTATAAGTGTAAGCTAATTCTTTCCAACGTAATCTATACTATAGGAAAGCATATTGCACACATCCAAAACTTTGAAATACGACAGTACATATATGGACGTGAAATGTACTGTCACAGTGTACGGGGCACAGGTAAGTTGGGTATAAAGTTAATCTCCCTCCCAAGAAGGTGTTAATTACAGGTGAACTCCGCCCGTGGCCAGCTACAGGGGGTCGACACAAGGTAACACCAGTCGTGACCTATATACCTGTACAGGTAAAATACCCGTGCGCGTCACGCTGGGAATTGAAGAGATTCCAGTTACAAATAACAACGAACACGTGTGAGAAGGTGCCCGTGACTGTCCAGTTTTTATTGATATGAGCTGATTTGACACGCGTACAGTACGTGTGAAGGCTTACAATGTAACGTACCCCTGCACAGTTCGAATTATCTACACGTGTTCTACGTGTAGTTGTAGGATTGCAAACATTTACATCATTTTATTCCATTTTCATATAAATAAAAGTACTAATAAATTGCGTTTAAAAATATGTACATGTAAATGCCAAATCTCACCTATTCCTCGTGTTCAAACTCGTCATATTAAAGATTTTTAAATTTCACGAATTTATTTACAAATCTTCCGAGTCTTTTTTTTGCGTTCTTCGTACATTGATAATATTAAACATAACAAGAACAATATTATGCAGCGTGTCTGAAATAACATTTTTATATTTTTATTATCTGTTTTAGCTATTTTCTTGTGTAATCTATCAGTCGTCGTGGATACACGAAGCGGTAAACGTAATATCTTAGTAGATAAAAATGAACATTATATCCGGATCGTCAAAGCATATCACCGGCATTTGGTTCTATTTTTAGTGGTTAACGTTAGCGGAAGTGGGTCCTGCTAACGATTAACGCAAACGATTTCTAACGCAAACGATTGTAAACGCAACTAACGATTAACGATTGCTAACGCAAACGATAACGATTAACGATAAATGATTGCTAACGCTAACGATTGCTAACGGAAATAACGCAAACGCAAACGAAACGCAAATTTGGGAACGTTAAACGGTTCAGGTACTGTATGTTTTCACAATACAAGCATATAAAGTAAAACATGTTCATCACAAAATGTTTACAACCAATTCATGGTTACAACAAAGTAATTTTTATTACTAATATATTTTGTAATACATTTGCGTATAATGAACTACCACGGTATGTAAACCTGTTAGAACTGTACTTACCGTACTATATAAAGTGAAGCAATACTTTTAATATCCATACCTTTTAGGACGTGAAGACATTGGCACGTTCTCTTTGGAAGAGTATCCTTTTGGTACAAATTCTGGATCTTCTCCTTTCATCATGAACGATTTTCGAGGCTCATCTACAATAAATTGTTAAATCATTTAAATTTAATAACATAAAGGACTTAAACCAACTTATTTTTAGGTGTAATTTAATTTTGCTGCTTTCATAGATGATTAAGAATTACAACAAACAGCCCAATGGGCCTTAACAGTAATCTAATTATTAATGACATACAACATATTGTAGAGCTGAACTACACAGAAAGGGTTTTAAAAGTTTTAGCTTATTTGACCATTATAACCCTAATTGAAGTTCAAGGTCAATTATTTGAACAAACTTGTTAGCCCCTCATCCAAGAATGCTGCAGGCCCAATATGAGTAACCTTGGCCTTTTGGCTATTAAGAAGTCGTTTAAATGAAAAGTTAAAACATGGCGCACGACAACGGACAAAGATGACCTAAGAAAAATAACAATCATAGACACATATTTATTATCTGATGATGGTGGGCTAAAAATACCACGATTGAGAAACAACCCCATAAACATATTTATCATCTGATGATGGTGGGCTAAAAATACCACGATTGAGAAACAACCCCATAAACATATTTATTATAGACACAATTATTACCATAATCTTCATCATCTGAGTCCACTGAGGTGTCCGTGTCTGAAATGTCATCGTCTGGGAGACAGGGTAGCTGGGGTGCCTTCGAGAAGCCCGCCCCAGGGAGGTTACGTACAAATTTACGTTGCATGCTAGTACTGGGCTTACTGTCGTCCACAATGAAGTTGGACATGTTCTCCCTCTTCAGATTGATTTTCTTCATAGCCATCGGTTTGGGTTCTAACTTGTAACTGGCAAATCTCTGATCAACAAGAACAAGACTGTCAATGTTGCAGCAATAATGATAAAACAAAATGAAATTTTGGGGAATGGCTGAAAAGTTACTATTGTTAATTAAAGTTGTTGTATTTTTTATATTTTCTTGCCCTTTAAGTGAAACTTAATTTTCGAGAAATCTGATTACCTGATTTTATCTTGAAATCAGAAAAGGAAAATGTCTGCAATTTTTAGAAGAAAAAAAATATCAACCTTTATCTTGAGTCCTGAGCCCAGTTTCATCAACATTCCCGAACTTAAAGAGTAGTTCTGTAACTTATTGTTTCCTCAACTTCTCTAATGCTTTTCTATGAAGAATTTTAAGTCAAGGAATAAAAGCTAAACACAACACAAATCTTTACCTGGATATAATATTTGACCATGTGACAGGTAAACCAGTCCCCAGTCTGACCTCAACCTGATACAGAACATATCTGTCCAGGTGATAAACAATGCAGTTCTTACCTGGGCTGACTTTTGGATCCTGTCCAGTTTGGACTGTCGCACTTTGCCTGGTACAGGTACAGCTAGAGGGAGGCCATCCTTGAAATTTGTCATGATCAGTGCGATCATCTCCAGAGTTTTCCCAAGTCCCATATCATCAGCCAGGATACCTGTAAAGAGGAAATCAATACACAAAGGTCTCATAGACACAGTTTATGTTTGGTGAAAATTAAACAGAACAAATTCTGGTACACAATAGACATCATCTCGTTACCCATACCGATAAGTCAAAATATAGGTCAAATTATTTTTAGTAATTCTGTGACCAAGTATTAAGTTCTATTGACAAATTGTGAAGACAATGTGCGAATGGATGCTCTAAGGTTAACATATGAAGGTATTATGTCCCCTAAGAGCACACATTACCTTCCTTGATATCACATATTACCTCTCCTGACAACACATATTACCTCCCCTGACACACACATTACCTCCCCTGACAACACATATTACCTCCCCTTACAACACACTTTACCTCCTTTGACAGATTGTGGCCTTTTATCTGTTGTAAATACTGTGACAGAGTTGAAGAATCGGCCTTTCTTTTCTTCCCAGAAGGGAGGTAACTTGCTGCCATTCTCACGCTGTATCATCCAATTCAAGGCTTGCTTCTGATGTGTGTACATTGGTGTAGCAATTACCTGTCATTTTAAAATGAATGCTGACAACTACTATGATATCTAGACTCATATTTCAAACTATGACAACAAGCTTCCTTCCTAGAAGATACAGAGGATTCAGATCATTCTTTTCACTAATGAGATTTCTTTGTTCATTTCAAGACAATAACATTTTTTTTAATCCAATTTGTAAATAACTGATAAAAGAGTGGGGCACCACTAGCTTCTTTTATTACTGTGATATCTGAGGTGAAAATACTCCTTCAGCACAACATTAACACCAGTTCATACTATTCACATTTGAAACCAAGTCCGCCACAAAGAAATATTTTTGGACAATCGTATGTCACTTTGGAGATTAAGGAATAATTTGACAGATTTTTTCTTCTTCTTCTTTTGCTATCTGGTAATTATTTTAATATCAAGACTAGTTACTTTGGTAAAATATCTGTGAAATACCTTTGCTGGTTCAGCTGTGCTTGTCTTATCTCCTTCCTCCAGATTCTCAAACAGTGAATCCAGCTCACTTTTCATCTAGGAAAGAATCAGAATGTTTTTCAGCAATCAAGACTATTACATAAAAGTTCAGACTGTCAAAAAAAGCCTTTTATTGAGGTTGTTTTTGTGTTGTTGGTGTTTTTTTTTTAAATTCAAAACAAAGAACAAAAAAGTTTATTTTTGCAAGATAAAATTCAAATTTTGTAATATTGCAACAAAAAATATTTCATTAAAAAAAAGAAATGAGGGTTAAATCTATAAAGTCAGTGAATGATACATGTATAAATCTATAGACCAAATGAGAACTATACAACCTGGACCAGAGTTTACCTCATCTGGAGTCATAAATGTCCGGCGTGGAGTGGGCATCCCTAGTCCAGATCCACCAGGAACACTGGAGGAGAGTTCTGTGGCCTGTGCAGCGTTAAATCCATGTCCCCTCAGCTTGTCCGCTACTGCCTGTCGGTACTCAGGCTTTCCCCAGAGAGTTAGGTTCACAGGCATTGAGTACATGTTGGTGCTTCCAAATGGAACTATGCTGAACATCACAAAAAGTGTAACAAGAAAATTTCAATACAAGGTAACTGTGGTTTTATTAGTTTAATTTCCTATTAATGATCAGGGTCATTAAGGATGTGCTAGGTTTAAATGATGGAGGAATGCTGAAAAACCACCGACCAGAAATCATTGCCTTTACGGTACCACTCGGCCACTGCGGCCCCTACAGGGTAACTCAAATACGTAAACTTTACAACCATTGAGGAAAAACTTATATAAATCCACTTTAATTAATCATGCTGTTTGCCAAGTTGAAATGAAACAGTAAATTTTCTGTAGATAAAGGTTTTGTTGACACTCAGAATGGCAACCTTAATCAAAATTTGTAGTTTTGTTCCAAGTAAAACTGGCAAGATTGTTTAATTGATTAGGGAAAGAAACCAGAGAAATAATTTTAAGATTTTCTCACCCTTCCAGTCTGGCCCAGCCGTTATCGACAATATGAGCAAGAGGTTTGGCCAACTCTCTCTTTATGTGGCCCACCTGTGTTCCCCCAACATTCAGAATTCTGATAGCATTACAGTCGTACTTGTTATGGGGTTCTCTCTCTATTGCCACCATCTCATTGTTGTTTACCTAAAACAGAACATTCTTTACTTTAGAGTGTCAACATCACATACCATGACTTAACTTTAATCGTGATCAGTTTATATATGTTTACCTATAAGAATAGAAGGATGACAATCATTATATTAAAAATGAAGATCAACATTACAACATGAATAAGTAACTTTTTAACAAATCCACAACTAGTCAAATACCATTGTGATACCCAGAACATTGAAGAAAGCACATTTTACACAAAAGTTTGTACTTTTTAAGTCAGAACATTCTGACTTAATGAAATCAAATATAAGTGATCAAGAGAGATAATTGATATTTAAGGGAGATAACTGTCACTTGAAAATTGATTTAAACATATTTTATATGCCTTTTTGGTATTTGACAAAAAGGATTGGGCACAAGTTCTTTCAACTTATGGATAAGCCCTCTCCAAACATTCATACAGAATATACATATTAAAGGCTTGTTGCTGCTAAGTACTAAAATATACATAAAGATAGTTTGTTTAAATAAATTTAAATAACAAACTGTGATTGTTGACAGTTGTTTCTCGATGTACTCTTATTCGTTACTTCAAGAGATTTACCTGGTTTTCATGCACAATATTTATTTCTAACAAAGAAACAATGAAATTTAGATGAGGCGTCTATCAAAACATGCAAGATAATGAATTTAAAACGATTTGTATCTTTAATGTATTTACATATGTAACTAAAGATTTGGATATTCTGATCAAGGGATAAGATTGGGATTTCCCAGAGTAAGACATCTAAATCAAACAGGTTGATATCTACATGGTTTAAACTACTAAGATGTTGCATTAAAAGATTTCTTTGTAAAAGGTAAAAAGGACATGAAAAGAAGAAGTGATGGGCATTCTCAATTTCACCACACAGACAAGAAGGATTATCAGTAAGATTGACTTTAAAAAGATCATATTGACAGGGGTGTAAAAATTTATTTCAAAGCACTAGCCCAGGGCTAGTAGACACCAAAATCTCACTAGCCCGGCCTAAATATCTACTAGCCCAGCAAAAAAAAAATGGAAAATTTATAATACCAGTATTTTTCATACTGTATAAATTCAAATATTTTTAATTGAGTGAGTTTTTTTTATTATTTGCATCTACCTTTTTTATTTAAATTCAAATAAACATTAAGAAAATCTTTAATCTGTGATATTTCTAGAACACAATTTTTAGATATTTTTTTTAATCCTGAAACCGGATTCTGGATTCCCGACCTTTGACCCGGATATTAGAATAACCATAACAAATATGGCTGCCTGCTGCAGGCATGGCTTTGCTGCCGACTTTTTGAGGAATAGATTCCAGTTCTTTAACATCGTTTTTGTAACTATTAAAATTTACTGATCTGATAGCTGAGATGACTTATTTGATGGTTTGTATATTGTTTTTCTAGAACTTGTGTTGCAAATTACGTAACTTTCACATGAAATGCTATGCATCACTATTCACTGTGGTGATCGGGAGGTCTACTGTACCTGTCTACAGTCGTAAATAAATTAGACAACATGACTCCAGATTAATATTTAAAGTTAGATACAAATATTACATAGAATTGCAATGTTTTAAAGTGTTATTATGACTAAATATTGATGTTTTTCGTTTTGAGATATCTTTGAAAAAAGTCACTAGCCCCGGGCTAGTATGGCTAAAATTTCCACTAGCCCAAGCTGAAAATTTGGTAGCCCCGGGCGTCGGGCTAGTGGATTTTTACACCCCTGATTGACAACTGTAACATTTATTATCATATGCTACTCACTGTGCCCCTGTAGTACTGAATGCCGACAATATTTCCACGAAGATTGCCCAGTAACACCTCATCATCCAACTCACTGTGTCCCATATCGTCATCTGTGTTGATGTATCCAAGGCGATCATGATACCGATCCACTAGAGAGTTCATCTGCCACAAATAGTTGATTCTGTCTTCATACCCTTCCCTATCCCAGGACCTCCTCCTCCACTTCTTCTTTTTAGCTTTATTTTTCTTCTTTCCAAACATGTTCTATCAATGATAAAGATATCTCGTAATGTTACATGTGAATACTTTCAAATTAAATTCAAAAATCATTTTTTTACAGTAATATCTGTTCACATGATAACTGGGGCCACGGGTTTGATCCTTGTTGCCAGCACACTATTCTCACCCCATCATACTAGCACCAACAAAAGAATAAAAGCACCCATCATATTTTTATCTTTAAAGGGACAATTCAGCACCCATCACATTTTTGTCTTTAAAGGGACAATTCAGTCTAAGAGAACATTTAAATTTGTACATATATCGGAAAAACCCCAGTTCTAATGGAAATTAGATCAGTCGGTTTTACTGTGATATGCCTGAAAAGCCCATGGTGGTGACATGTGTGTAGATGTTCAAACTTGCTCGCTGTCCGCCATTACACATTGTGGTCGAACTTCTTGTATGCCGAACCCTGTTCCTTGATCGTAGAGTAATGCATCACACACAACTGTTGTCTAGAACTGCTCAAATCGCTCTGTGAGTAGTGTGTTTACCTTATTAGGTGAATTGTCTTGTCTAAAAATCATTTTATCACCTTCTCAGTGGTTATGTAGTTTATTTGTTTAACATGCGTGACTTTGGCTTGGGTATGGGTACAGCGTCCATATTGTACCTGCTTAATCGTATTGATCAACGATTTGATATTTCAACAATATTAATTCAAATACTTAACTTTGTCGTGGAATTGGTCAATGTTTAACGTTATATGTTTCATAAGAAATGTAGAACAATACATTTATGCTATATTTTGCTTCTTGGTTATGTAAAAGAATTAGCCTGAGTGAATTGTCCCTTTAATGTTATACCAAATGCAATCAAGAAAATCTTGATTGTAGTTACATGTACTTACCATTCCGTTGCCAGCGTTACCAAACACTGCCCGTGGAAGTTCTTTCTTGCTATCCTGTCTCTTGGTCTGTTTAGTTCTGGCCATTTTTACCTATAAGAAGCAGAACAACTTGTATTAAGTCTAAAACATTTGGTTTATGAGATTTTCACTTCAAAAATGTTTCAGTAGGTAGGTTAGACACCGGATTTATCTTGTTAGAACACACAGGATATATATTCCGTAATTGATTTTGTGCTATATATATATGCAGGATTCAATCTATGGTACAAAGGACTTTCAATATAAATATAAAAGAAAGTGATATATATGCATACACATTTAGAATCGAAACCTTTGAAAATACCTGTAAATATGGACAGTAGGTAAATATATACTATTTTATTTTAAGGCTAATGATATAATTACTCTAGTCTCTGGCAGACCAGAACCTCTCTATTAATTGACATAATGGCTGTAACATTTCTATATGTTTATTCTGGATAACTTGGCCGGATCTCAATCCACAATTTAGGCATATCCACATTGTACATGAACATGTTCAAATTCAGACAATAAATCGCCAATTCATGTTAATATGTTGTTGAACTGTTTCTACTCAGAATCTGACCCCATCACAGACAGGAGTACAGACATGAAACTAGTTAATGCTGTAAGGGAAAAGATAATATAAGAAACCAAGATCTCAAGCTCAAATATATCTCTAATTTCCAAACATTCAAGTAAGTATGTACTTGAAAGAGTATTTTGAATTCTTCTATTATAGACTTGTTTATTTATCATATTTCTTTTGATAATATGATGATCCTTGCCATCGAATGCAGGTTGTTTTAAACCCCATTTTAAGTGTAAGAATTATTTTTTCACACTTTTGTTTCATCATTTTGGTAAAAATATATTCTTGGAAGGTGTTCAAATAATACACTCAAAATTCACTCTTGTCATAATGCAAGTTAAAAAGATAATGCATGTTACTCCAACTTCTGGCTGCACCCTTTAAAGGCTTGCCTGCATTTATATTACAGTTGTCTAAACTCGTCAGAAGTGCAACATCTTACCCAGTGATTTTTCAGGGTATTTTGAGAAAAAAGTTTTTGTAACAAATTGGGAATTTTTAATCGCACAAAGAGCAGTTTTGGGAAAAAGTTTCTCATTACTGAACATGGTATTATAGGTGATTAAATATTGTAAAACAGTAAACTGTTTCATTTTATCAAAAGATGATGACTATCACAACAGCTTCATAGTAGGTTGTTTAGATTAAACAAAGAGGGGAGAGATTTTCAGGTTTTATTTGTCTTTCAGAGATTTGATTTGGGAAATTTTCATTGTAATTGGGAAAAAAATTGGAGGGTCTGGCATTGGGAAATGGGAATAGGGTCGTTTAACTACCCCAGTTATAGAAGGAGAAAAATCGCTGTACACGCTACAATAATAAAGCTTTTGGCAATAGATAATTATTCAGTGACCAGGTAGCTCAAAGGTAGAGCATTCTGCTAGTGTTCGGAGGTCCCAGGTTGTTTGGCCGCTACATTTTTTCCTCTCCTGTCAGTGTCAGTTGCACTCTATCGTAATACTCCCATAACATGAGAGTCGACTGGTCAGCCGTTTTTTTATCTGATGTTATTTTCCTGACTGACGACTATCATTTCCGAAGGTCTATTCATACATGCCATATTTTTCTAGGGGTGGTGAGGGAGATTGATAACAATTTTGAGGGATTTTGGTCTCAAAAGAGGGAGGTATACGCGCGACATATATGAATACATTAAATATCTGCTTTATTATGATGAAATTCTGCATTCATATTGAATTTTACTGAAATAAAGGAATGTGTGGTTTTGCAAAAGTAGTCACATCCCTATATACACCCAGTTCTGGAGCAGTTTTATTGTTCAAAATATTAGACTGGGCTTTTTAATAATCTTTCACAATAACGGATAATTAACTTAGATAAAGTTCTTACATTTACAAGCACTAAATTAAAAAAAAAACGAATCGTTACAGTAGTATTCAAAATGTAATTTAATCTGAGAGAGAAAAAAACTAAAATTCTTTTTAATTTTATTTATTTAAATTCAGTTACTACTGATAATTTTTTATAATTAATATATTTTTTTCTAAAAATAAATTCACACAGAAATTCTAAAAAAAAAATACTTTTTCCATTTTTAAAAATGTGGTTATTAGGAAATCCGGAAATTCTATAAAATCCGGATCATCTATTACAATTACCCAAAATGGCGGCCATTACGATTGCAAAGTTTGTGACATCCATCAAATACAGATAGGCCTATTTAACATTAAAAACGTGAGTAAATCATTCACAGTTGTAAGCAGTATTTGTTTTGTTGTAATGCTCACTAGCTTTAGTCATAAAATTTATTGAAAGGCCAGCTGATTGTTTTCTAGGCAGCCGATCGCGATCGGCTGCTTGACTTCAGTTTACTTAATACACAGACGTGAGTGAAAGTGACACCACAAGCCAAGGTGGAAATAGCCCAAGGCTGCTAATTAGGGCCACTTGGGTGTTGGTCAGGGGGTCAGGGAGTGGTTACTCTCGTGCTAAAATTAACCTAGCATGTACACAAATGTGGCAACGAAAATAAAACGGAGGGGTTTATAGAAATCGGGAATTTAGACTCTCCTGCCGGGAGACAACAAAAGGCTTTAAAATACGGGAGGTTTTGTCTCACGCCGGGAGGTATGGCATGTATGTCTATTTCATTGATGCAGCTTCCGCTGTCTGTTGAAGGCGGAAGGGAAAATGGAATAATATCAATATTCATAGCTCTAACAGAGATAACATTGATGTGTACTTACAGTTTAGGTATTAATTAATAAAAAAAATATAATTATCCCATATATGTGAAACCATAACTCCAGGCCTCATAAAATAGTATTTTAGAGGATAAAGTATGATGCATCCTTTAAAAAATTTCAGTAACATTTTGACCTAGTTTTAAATATGGCAGCTGGTTACTACAAAAATCGGAATGTGAAATCATGCACAGAATTAATAAACACATGCTATTCAAGTGACCTTGCAGTTCCTTTTTCCTATTTACCGGCCGGATTACTATCGGCATGAAGTTTTGTCTGGGTCATTAAAGTTTACATTAGGAGATGTACCGGGTAAATATTTGTTTTAGATGGATTTTACGGCTGATTTTGTCAAAATATTTATTTATTTATATAAATGAGGTAGGCATTTGACATTTATGACTATTGATATATAATTTAAATGTTTTATATTGTCACAATCCAAACTTTGAATATGTAGCCCTCAGCATCGAGTAAATTGGCTAGGGGTTTCATTATCTTTCAGGAGAGGCGGTACCATTGAAATTTCAGGGGGCACTTTTCTATACCATATCTGTATGTTATCTTATGTGATTTAGCCCAAATCAACCGGCAAAAAGTACCTGTCTCGTCGTGCTATACCTCTAACATTGTTGGAGTATCTACCTTTATAGAGCTCTGACACGTTACACAATCATAAGGACTAGGAGTAATTTATTTTGAAAACCATATTGATCTATTATTGATCCATGCGCATACCACTAGTGAATTAAAAAAAATGTATAATACAAGCCTAACGTTAGGCACCCCTTCATTTCTTCGTGTTGCCCCTACTGGATAGCTGAATTGGCATGCATTGCATTGGTAGGCCTACCTTATTCACTATCATTCAGTCCCTTCATTTTTTTACAAATTGCTTTGGCAGAAATGTTCACATACGGTATATGTACCGATTTATAGACTAATTTACAAATTCTGCGCCAGGAAGCATGACCACACTGTTGGAAAAATAGCTTTTTCACCGGGTTTCGCAGTTTCAAATTCCTCTCGGACACTCCTGTCGAAATCAAGTGTTCTGTCACTTTTTTACTTCAATATGTTTAAAAACCATATTCCATTAGACAACAAAGTACTTACAAATATTAAAAAATCAGCAAATGAACGGGAAAATCATACACACCCAGTTAAAAAATTGATTAAGATATTCTATCTCATTTCTTGGCCAAATGTTCGACTGCTGACTGTCTTCTGAAACTGATTTTCTTTCCCGCAAAAAAGTGACATAATCGGTGTTACGGGATTTTCAAACCCACGTAAATTAGGTCCGCCCAGGGATGATGTGTACGCCGGTCCGAGATCACACTCACTTTCGATAGGATACGTTTTCAAAATTTTCTGGCGGAGACCCCCCATACAAGAGTTCTTGAACTTTAATTTGTCCACTTTAAACCATTGTTGGAATTTTCTGGGGGAGACTCCCGATACCTCCCTTACGAGAAGTGGGCTACCGCCCACTCTCGTGCTCTCCCCGCGTCCCGGGCCTTTAATTTGGCATCGAAGCGTTAGCCAGCTGCGGCTAGAACGAATATACGTGCCCGGCCTACAATACCTTTCGGCCGGGTATGAATTGGTCCCTATGTGTCGTAGTGGAGCACTGCCTCCGAAAATCACCCGGGGACAGTTTTCTATACTTTTTTTTGTAGGTTTCCAATTATTTTATGCGTATTCATGCATTTACATATTATTTTTGTCTAAAACAAACATACATGTAACTACCATTCTTAATATATACCGCACCGCTCACAAGACGTGAAATTCACAATTTGTGGACTTGCTGTATAAATATTCCCTTCAGAACGATCTTCATTCATATTCATATTATATTATGTACAAAAAAAATCCCCGATGAGAATTTGATCAATATTTTATGTTGTTCAATTTTATTGCCTAGTAGGTAAGCGATATCAAACAAGTACAATAAAATGCAAACAAACGTTTAATAATGGTTTGCATAATCATTACTTTGCTCCATTAGCAGTAATAGGCACCAATTGACAACACCATTTTATGTCTTAAAGTCTTTTGAGCTACAATATTGCAGTAGCCTGCGGCCACCAAAGGGCCAAAGGGGCCTTCGCGCCCCCATCCCCCCCTTTCAACTTTTTTTTTTGATCCGCCTGGCCTCTGTTGTAAAGATATCAAGAACGCGTACAGTATGTTCTTGAAAGCCATGTATATGCTCATGTATCCTATAATTTCTTAATTTAGCGATAAGATGCAAAATGAAACTAATTTACTTTGAAAAAAAATCATGATTGTGTTTGTATTAACAATTCCTTGATTTAAATTATTTTAGCGCACTTGGTTTTTTTTTAAATGAGTGAAATCGGTAGAGTATCGTTTGTTTTGTTATCCACAGTGTATGAACGGAAGTGTATAGTATGATCATTAGTTGTTTTTTGTATGGTCACTTGTGAGTATCGGAGCGGGATGAATGAAAACAGGCATGGTATACAGGTCGGTAAAACACCAAATATCGGCATTATTCGTAACGACAAATATGTGTAACATTATAGACGTCCTCATAACATATATATTAACAAATCCATGAACATGATTTTAAAAATAATGTTAGCAATAGATAAGAATCAACGTGTAATCACTGAATTACGATCAAAACTGCGATGTGTTTTCGGAGGAAATTGCGTTTCCCCCCGTTTTTCCTGAAATATTAGTTATAATTGTAACTTATGTGAGTAATTTGATTATTTACTTATTTACCGTTTCTTTATTTTACATCATTCGTAATTAGAAAGCGGCTAAAACGTATCTTAAAATATGCATACACGAAATAGTTGTATAGTCGCTTGTTACTTTACTGTACGTATAGTCGCTTGTTTTAATTAAAAAAATACTGTATAGTCACTTGCGGAAATTTCTCATTACAAATCGGTAATATTTCTAATTCAAGTAAATTTCAAGCAAAAGGAACTTACATATGATATCGTTTAGGCCACAGGATGAGTTCAGCATTGAGAAACATATAAACAAAAAGTGGAAAGTTGCGTAAATCTAGTTTTTTATGATTTGATTCATGGAAAGCTCACTTTTTTGATCACGTGATTCCCGGGCGACAACGATATTAAATATGTACACACCAATCGATACAGGCGCACAAGGGTAGATTAGATGCGCATCACTATCTTCACTAATATTAATCAGCCTATATGTGTTATTATTTTTTTAATATGTTAGTATGTATGCATTTTGACCATGACGTCATTAACAGGAAATTTGTTTGTTCTTTTTGTGTCTTGATAATGTGACAGATCGCCCAGAAAATTTGACATTATTTTTGTCCATACTAATGGAATTATTCTTCTCCCTATAAGGTATATTTGAACCCAACATATATTTACGCGTGCGATTAGATTTTACTTATTTCGCTGGTGATAAGAAATTGTGAAAATCAATCGCTGCAATAATGGCAAAACAGTAAAAAACAAAAGTTTAAATCGCGAAATTGAATCCCCTTGGATCAACGTTAGACACGAAAATATGAAAATAATTTTGTGAGTGAACAGCCATTTCCGGCGTAAGAAATGTGGAAATGACGTAAGTAATTTTCGTTTATGATTCTAGAAGGATTTTTTTTTCGCAATTCTGACATTTTTTTTAAAGTAATGACTGGTCCATGGAAATCCAAGTTATACCTGAAGCATCAACGTGGTGCATTCCATTGCATTTTTGTTGCATTTACTCCATCTAAATTGTAAATGACTATATATGATCAGTTTGACAGTGTATTTGATAACTCTTTTAGACTGATTTGTTTAATCTGTTAGCTTTAGAGCCTTTTATCACGGAATATAACATGCGACTATTCAAGTGTCCTCGCAAGCAACTATACATCGCAGTTTCAAAACAATGCAAGTGACTATACAATTTTAACTGATCATCCTGAAACTTCAAAATACGATTAAGTAAAAGATATTGTGTCCATTAATATGCATTTATGTGTTTTATATTGTTGGATTCATTTATAACCCTGTGATGGTGCTTGGAATACTGAAAAACAAACAGAATGCCTTGACATAGTGCAAAATATTAGGCGAGTGTCTCAATTCTTCGATGATGAACAGCATATCGACTCACGAAAAGTGTCTGAAATGTTAATGCTGGTTTAACACTCAAAACTTCATTAGTCACTGGTAGTTCAAATTGCTATCCATGACGCCGTTTATAACTTTAGATTACAACAAAAATGTATAGAATAAATAAAATTGGCAAAAAATATCCACTATCCATCGTTTCATTTGGTGTATATAATGTAGACATCATTTGTGTGTGCAAATAAATCACTGAATATTATTCTAGGTCTAGAAAATAACGTAAAGATGATTTGTTATTTAAAGTGATAATATTAATTTTATTATATTTTAACTTTTTTTGTCAGTGGTCATGGGCTCTAGCCAAGTTACTAATTTTTCAGAAATTATTTCGGATGTTTTAGAATTAACATGACAATTTGTGTTAGATTCCAATATAAACAATATTTTTTCTGAACCCTTATGATCCACTGATCACAAAGCAAAATGTAACATTGCATAAGATGGAATGAACTTCCGGTTATGACGTCATCAAGATGGCCACTATCTCGAATTTCAAACAAGAGGCCCAGAGGGCCTGTATCGCTCACCTGTTTTTTTTTTGTTAGTAATTATCACAAGACTCTGACAATTAGAAAAATAACCAAAATTGACTCCCAAAGTTTAATTTTGAATCACAACCATACAATGATGCTATTGATACCATACAAATATGCTATCCAATACATAGGTTCAGAGACAAAGTAATTTATATGAAAGTAGTAGCCTAACTGACCTTTTTGACCTCGCATCTACACGATGTATTGCCGTCTAAGGCCCTGGGGGTCAGCCCTATCATTTGTACAATTTCAAATCCCAACCCTATAAGGATGCTACCATTGCATTATAAGTGTTCTTCCATTCTTAGTTGCAGAGAAGAAGTCGTTTATATGGAAATAGCTAAATGAACCCCTGTTGACCCCACCCTTCAGGCCCCCAGGGGGTCAGCCCCACCATTTGCAAAATTTTGAATCCAAACCCTATAAGGATGTAACCATTGCATTATGAGCGTAATCCCATGTTAAGTTGCAGAGAAAAAGTCATTTATATGGAAATTGACCACTTTTGACCCCGCCCCTCAGGCCCCCGGGGGTCAGCCCTATCATTTGCACAATTTGGAATCCCCACCCTATAAGGATGCTACCATCGCATTATGGGTGCTACACCATGCTTAGTTGCAGAGAAGTCATTTATATGGAAATAGCCAAATTGACCCCTTTTGACCCCGATCCTCAGGCCCCCGTGGGGTCAGCCCTATCATTTGCACAATTTTGAATCCCCACACTATAAGGATGCTACCATTGTATTATGGGTGCTATACCATGCTTAGTTTCAGAGAAGAAGTCGTTTATATGGAAATAGCCAAATTGGCCCCTTTTGACCCCGCCCCTCAGGCCCCCGAGGGGTCAGCCCCATTATTTGCACAATTTGGAATTCCCACCCTATAAGGATTCTACCATTGCATTATGGGTGCTATACCACGTTTAGTTGCAGAGAAGAAGTCATTTATATGGAAAAAGCCAAATTGACCCATTTTGACCCCGCCCCTCAAGCCCCCGGGGGGTCAGCCCTATCATTTGCACAATTTTGAATCCCCACCCTATAAGGATGCTACCATTGCATTATGGGTGCTATACCATTCTTAGTTTCAGAGAAGAAGTTGTTTATATGGAAATAGCCGAATTGGCCCCTTTTGGCCACGCCCCTCAGGCCCCCGGGAGGTCAGCCCCATCATTTGTACAATTTTGAATCCCCACCCTATAAGGATGCTACCATTGAATTATGATTTGATTTGATTTAAACATATTTTATTGCAAAATGTGCAATGGGATTGGGCACAAGTTATACAACTTATATAAAGCCCGTTCCAAAAATAACAAAACATTCAAATTACAGACAATATGGCATTTACAAGAGAATATATACATAATATATAAAGTTGTATTTGAGATAGAGAGAGAGGGAGAGAGTGAGGGAAGAACGAGAAAGAGAGAGGTGGGAGAGGGAGAGAGCTATTTTATAACCAGTATGCTCCTCAAGGTGTTAGTTTCAACTCGTAATATACTATTATTTTAAAATCTAAAATCTACCCCTCCGATAAATACGACAGAAGTTCTAAACCACTTTTCTTAACTTTCGACTTCTCAATGTTCATATCATCCTGTCTTCGGTTTTTCTTTCTCCTGGTCACTCTAGGATTTCTTTGAATATTTGTTTCTCTTTTGTCGTCAGTATCGGAGGGTTATACAAATATAATTTAAGTGTAAATACAAAACCAGTAAGATGTTGGGAGTAAAGCAGATATGGAAATATTTGATAATAATAGAAGGACGAAGTTAAAATCTATGAGTATCTTTGATATATTGCTGAGTGTGCATGAAGATTAATTCATTTTCTTGTATACTTAAGTTCATATTTCCAAAAAGTAATAAATTGACAGAGAGTGGAATAAATGAATTTAGCTGTCAAAATAGAATGATTCTTTGGTCATTATATGAATTACAATTAAAAAAGAAATGCTGTGGATCTTCAACTGGGAAACCGCAATGACATTTTTGATCTGTTACAATATTGGCTCTGAATAAATGGCTACGTAATGAACTTGAACGATTTCTTAAGTTTGTATGTATAATGTTTAATTTACGGTCTCCAAAATAAAAAAAAAGTCGGGTATTACAGGTACGTCTTGGTTCTGGATAGCATGTTTAAAATTAGAGAATGACTCGCTTTGTCTGGTGTTTATAGGTAACTGGTTCCATAAACGAACGGTAGACGGGAAAAAAGATATATTTGAAGATTCAAGTCTATTATTAGGAAGTGTGTAATTTTCTGCATTACGAAGAAGGTGTTGGGTGTTATCAGCAACTATAGAAGGAAGGAGTGTTTGTAGATAGGTTGGGGTTAGCCCATGATGTATTTTATAAAAGAGTTGGAGTTTTCTGCGAGACCGTCTGTTAGATAAGGGCTCCCACCCAGTTTCACAGTATATCGAGTTTCTGCTTGCATTATGGGTGCTATCCCATGCTTGGTTTCAGAGAAGAAGTCGTTTATATGGAAATAACCAAATTGACCCCTTTTGACCCCGCCCCTCAGGCCCCTCGGGGGTCAGCCCCATCATTTGTACAATTTTGAATCCCCACCCTATAACGATACTACCATTGCATTATGAGTGCTATCTCTTGCTTAGTTGCAGAGAAGAAGTGGTTTTTGTGGAAATAACCAAATTGACCCCATTTGACCCCGCCCCTCAGGCCCCCGGGAGGTCAGCCCAAATTTTTGAATCCCCACCTTATAAGATGCTACCATTGCATTATGGGTGCTATCCCATGCTTGGTTTCAGAAAAGAAGTCGTTTATATGGAAATAGCCAAATTGACCCCTTTTGGCCCCGCCCCTCAGGCCCCCGGGGGATCAGCCCCATCATTTGTACAATTTTCAGTTAGTAGCCCATAAGGATGCTACCAGTCAAATTTTGTTGAAATCCGACCAGTGGTTATGGAGAAGAAGTCGATTGTTGACGGACGACGGACGACGGACGCCGGACGACGGACGCCGGACGCCGGACGACGGACGCTGCGGTATCCCATAAGCTCACCTCGGTCCTTCGGACCATGTGAGCTAAAAATACAATATCAGGACCAAATAATCCAATATATGTAGGGGTTTGTATGCAGGAATTGAAAAAAAATGTGGCGTTTCTCCAAAATATGATAGCACTTAGGCTATGACGAGACGCTTTTGTATATCGTAAGTCCGTGATGGAAGGTGACTACTTCAGGGAAAACTAGAAAACGTCACTTTAAAACTCACATAATTTATTCACATAAACATCCACGTAATAAAGTTCACAATAAATCCACTAGGAACACACACACTGGAACACTGTTTCACTTAAGTTCACTGCTAGGTGATATCCATCATTGCGAAGTATTCAGTACATCCCAAATGCAAGTATAAATCCCATAGTCACAAACTCACTAAGTGTAGTAAAGTAATCCGAATTAAAATAGCTGATCCTGAGATACGTTGAGTAAGTCCCAACATTTCCATGTACTCTGTCGTTTTGTCACGTGCACCCCTTTTATACCACTTTCATACTATCATCACCCCAGATGGGCACGTGCACGTGGCTACCTGGTCCCAAACTGACGTTTGTATATATACACTATACATACTGCATATATACAAAGTAAAACTATCAACTAAATAGTATACAACTGTTATTTTACAATACAAATAAACTTTAACTTTATAACTAATAAAAACTAAGCGTGACATAAATTTCCACGCTACACTACCCCCAACTTTTCAAGCTTTGTCTCCCACAAAAGTTAAGGTACACTACATCTAAAACTGAATTACAGTTAAACAATGGTATAAAATTATGAAATCAGGTACTGCAAACATGGAAATTTTACGCGAAGAGTAATCCACCGCAACTACACAAAGGATATATATTGCGCGTTATATCCGGTGTACATAAATATTAGAAGCCACTTCTGCGCGCAATATCCGGTGTACACTCCGTGATACTATATAGACGTCCACGCGTATTCGTTGAGAAAATATCAGCTTCGCGACAATTTAACACGTTTACCGCGCAATGAAACATGCGCGAATATATCCACGTTCACAGTCACTGAACTATTTATATTTATAATGAAAGAAACAAGTCATACAGTCAACTCTCATTCACATAATTATTTCAACAATAATGATCAACATGAAACAGAAAATCATCATAATAAATCTAACAAGAGAAAATGTCACATTTGGAATGAAGTAATCACTTATGGGAATGAACACGTATAGTTCACATAAAGGTTAAAAGTCAATCGTTCACGAAAGTAACTTATTTCCGGATATCGTACCGATAATCCGGACACACTTCAAGTCTCTGCTCACAGGTAATTCATATGTCACATTGTACACTTGAAATAAGTGTTGACATATATTGTTCACTACACAAATTATAAATCCACGTAGAATCACTTTTAAAATAAGTGTCACGTAAATATCAATCCACGTTAGAGGAATGTCACATTTTAATAATCTGCTTTATGTATAAGTGTCACACGTAACTTTGCGCGAAAGTCACATTATTATTTCAAAAATGTTCATTTCACAGTTCTTCAAAGTCATCTGGAACGGCCACCACACAATAGGTCATCATCAGCAAAACAGGTAATTTCAAAATGTTCATCGTAGCCCAGCCTTGTTCCGGTACTGCGACAGGCATGGTACAAGTATGTGTACGTACAGGTACATCTTCCGGTTCGCCTTTTTTTAAACAAAAATTGGGTTTCTAAGGCTAGCGCTCTGGGTGGATCACCACCACAACATTATCTTTGGAATCAGCCCATGTTCATGTGTCTCCTGGGTACTGGTTGTAACAGGTTCCAGGTCACTCTTGGGACATCACAGTTCATATAGCATGTAGTTTCTTGCCTCAGTGTTCAGCATAAATCCCCCGTGTGGACGTCTGGATTTCTAAAAGTTGAAGTTAACCATTTCTTCACGTCACCAAAAGTTTCTGTTGTCTACCACCAAACTTTACATTGCTTGGTATGGCCATGTAGACACTTCGCTATTAATGCGAAGTTTTCACCAACTTCCTGACATATGGTTCTGGATCGGTTTCTGGTAATTACATCTTCCGCGTTGCCTCTGTTTTTGAAGAATCAGTGCGGACGCCATCCTGAACACCACATGTCACAGGAACGTCACTTGTCTGCAGAACAAGTGACACCATGACTGCCATCAATACAAGTTGTCCATCTTCTGACTGAAATTTCCCTTTCACAATAACACAGTCCAGATAAAACACTGCAATGTTCCACTGTAATCCACTCAGCGTTTACTCAATAATTCTGGAGAAAGTGATCTAGGCGTTGACCAAACCAAACACCATCACTATAACATTGGTACAATCCACCTGGTGGAATAACGAAGGCGATCTTCAATATATCGTCTTCACTGAAAGGCACTTGATGATAATCCATTTGTAGATCCACAGATAAACACAACACAACTTTAATATCACACACCAAGTTTACGTCTTTAAGAATAATATACACAAAATGGGGTTTCCTCACAACGTCGTATTAAGTCGACAACACTGTCCGGCAACTGTCCCAATTAAAATACAATATAAACTTTATGGACTCCCCCTATCAATCATTGTGGTTTCTTGCATGGCTATAATCCCTCGTCCAATACTTCACACTTGTCGAGGTATTCTCTCCATAGTGCTTCCTTAAACAGCACGTGATCCATTGGCTTGATAGGTTGTCTTAATACAGATAGTTACTGAATAATACATTTTGATAAAATCACTATCACAAACAACGTGTTTACATCGGCTGTCTCACACATGGGAAGTCAGGCTCCAATACAGGACAATCCTCATAGCACCGCTATAGAGATCTTCGAATATAAAAGTACGTCTCCGGTGTCAATTTTCCAGTCCACCATATTACGCACTTCCGTAGCTAAATCACACATTATTACATCACACATTACTCTGGTTTCGAGTAAGTCGTACTCTTCTTCCTGTTCGCAGTTTCCCGCGGAAGAAATAATTTCACAAAACTCTGTGTCTGTATCCCTCTTAGTAGCACATATTGCTGGGTACAGTCTTAACTCCGTTCTTCGCCTGTATTAGTCCTCCATTCTTGCGCGGCCGACGCGCACGCACGGCCTACTGCTCCAGCAGGGACACACTTGACGGAATTTCGTGTACATAATTCCTTCCTGTGTAGTCACTCCTACTGAATATCGCTTCATCTTGGCTGTTTGACGACACTAATTCACTATCGTCCACTAATCCCTGTGACATATTTGTCACTATGTCTACCATCACGGGATTCTGAATCGAATTCACTACCACAGAACACGTGATACACAACCAGAACACTAGAGTTCCAAACACTTTAAACTCTTTTATGAAGCACGCGATAATGTGGTTTAGGTATCTATAGTACACCATACCCACAAAATTTTCTAAATACAGCAACACAATAATCCATCTTAGAATGAATCCCTTATATTGATGGTCCGACTTGCGTTGATTCGCTGTCCGTGAACTCGACGCATATATATCACAATTCACTGTAGTCCCTATAGGTCCAACACTCGGAGTAGAGGTCATTGATTATATTTCAACATCCGAATCACGGAATGTCCGAGGCGAATAATAAAGCATATCAGCACTCATCACTTCACTCTGGTCGAAATTATAACTGAAATTTCGACGCACATGCGCCCTCGCTGAATTGATCTCCTCGATGTTTCTGGAATATCCATTATCACAAATAGTCACAGATATAAAATCCAAAAAGTTTAGCAAAGTAACATTTCCCCTGCCGTAATCATCGTAACTTCCATCCCACCGCTGCCACCATTTGTAGCGTTTCTCCAAAATATGATAGCACTTAGGCTATGACGAGACGCTTTTGTTTATCGTTATAAGTCCGTGATGGAAGGTGACTACTTCAGGGAAAACTAGAAAACATCACTTTGAAATTCACATAATTTATTCACATAAACATCCACGTAATATAGTTCACAATAAATCCATTAGGAACACACACACTGGAACACTGTTTCACTGAAGTTCACTGCTAGGTGATATCCATCATTGCGAAGTATTCAGTACATCCCAAATGCAAGTATAAATCCCATAGTCACAAACTCACCAAGTGTAGTAAAGTAATCCGAATTAAAATAGCTGATCCTGAGATACGTGGAGTAAGTCCCAACATTTCCATGTACTCTGTCGTTTTGTCACGTGCACCACTTTCATACTATCATCTAATTGGCTAAAACCTCGCTCCTTCCATCTTCATTCTCACCTTCATTGGCTGAATCTAATTACGATTACGTATTTCTACCTACTTCCATCCCCCCTCCCAACCTAACTCTAATTGGCTGGCCGGAGTGACCACTACCTAAATTTAGCTCGCTGTTACTATTAATACGAACACCTTACGCAACCTGTCCATCAAACTGGACCCTAATACACAGCCCTAGTCGTAAACAACTCCTTATATGGAAAACGGAATGCGGTGCCCTAGCTCCCTACGTATACGTAACGACCCCAGATGGGCACGTGCACGTGGCCACCTGGTCCCAAACTGTCCTATGTTTGTATATATACACTATACATACTGCATATATACAAAGTAAAACTATCAACTAAATAGTATAAAACTGTTATTTTACAATACAAATAAACTTTAACTTTATAACTAATAAAAACTAAGCGTGACATAAATTTCCACGCTACAAAAATAAGATTTTAAGGCGACTAAATTTAGGATAAACTCTTTTCTATTTCTAACTAACTTTCTTCTTCCTAACGTCTCCCCTGACAGCTGACTCTGGGTTCTGTCCTCTAGCCGACACACACCATAGTTTATAAAACTAGTTTCTACTCCTACTTAACATAAAGCGGATGAAGGGAGTGGGACGACTGGATTGTCCGTCTGTCAGTACATGTATAATGTGACCTTGTGGGTTGTGTTGGTTTTTGTCTTCGGTGGCATGTTTCTGGTGAAAAGTCAAGAGTTCGAAAATAGAAGGAGACACCACAGTCTTCCAAAACACCCACTTTACACACGCATGACACCACATACACGGGAGGCCGTCCTTATATCATCCTCGGTACTCCAAAACTGACCAATAACATGCCTGCAGAGAATTACTCTGAAGATTTTAGAGGGAGCGACGCCCAACTTCAAAGCTACACTGTCAACCACAGTATACCGTTAGTCGATTTCTTTGAAGATATACATCAAAGAATAATATTACCTATGTCTTCCGTTGTCTTCCGGTTTGCCATGTCTATGACACCAGGGGTGGATATAACGTCAGTGATAGTAACCCATGGAAAATCGAGGACCCAGACTGTTAATAGGACGTAAACCAAACATTTTTTTCCTGTAGTACCAGGCACAATGCAACAACAATGATTCATGAAGGGCATTTAATGACAGGTTTTGATGGTAGAGAAAGGTCGAAGTATCTTGAGAAAAAACACCGACCAGCGGTCAGAACCTGGCAACTGCTCCACATGGGAACTCGCGACTCAGTGGTGAAGGGTTTGTGGTAATATGTCGGGACATCTGATATAAAAAAAATCAACAGGCACACATTAGCATTGTACCTATTTACCCCATGGCATGATATCGTAAAAAGGCGACTAATTTTGGATTTTTACCGATTTTCTTCTAACTGACTTCGTCATGCCTAGGTATCGTCACATTTACGCTATTTCACACTTTAAGTTCAGCGTTCGCATCTGTAAGAATGGCTCATGGCTCTTTGCTCTGATTGAGACACCAAGTCCATAGTCCTTTGGCATTTGGTTGAGCGCTCGCCGCTGTGAGGAAGGCTCTGGGTTATGTTCCCTGGCAGAGACTCACCAAAGTCTATAAAAGTGGTAGTTTCTGTTCCTACTTAGCACTCAGCATAACGGGAGTGGGACGACTGGTTCGCCCGTTGTCAGTATAATGTGACCGGTTGGGATGGGTTGCTTGGTGTCTTCGAGGGCATGATTCAGTGATATAGCACTATAAAAAGGGCAACAGTTCCACTATACAAGAAGACACTACATGCATATACCGCAGTCTCCCAAAACACGCCCCTCGCACAACATACACACAACACACCGCATACATGGGAGGCCGTCCTTACATAGCCATAGCTGTTAATAGGACGTTAATTAATCAAACAAACAAATAAACAAGTCTGCAGGAGCAGAAACTATCACTTTTATAGACTTTGGTGTATTTAGGCCAGGGGACTGGTCCGACAAAACCCAGAGCCTACCTCACAAGGACGAGTGCTCAAATAAAAGCCAAAAGTGAGGTGGTGTTAAGAGAAACGTTAGGAAGAACAAAGGTATTTAGGAAGAGGAGAAAAGATACAATCCCATATGCACTATTGGGCCTTTTTGGCTCCGAAATTCACTGAATTTTAGTTATCCATTCATAGAGAAAATAATTTTAGAATGAAATAACAAAACGTAAAGGTTGTGAAAATATACTCCTTTGCACATTCTGGACATAAATTTTGTCATGAGTTTAAGGTAAAATGGCACAACCCGCCCTGCAGGTAGGGCGTTAGAATTGTGCCTGTTGCCCCTATTGCATGATCGTAAAAGCCGACTAAATTTAGGATCTTATCTTTTCTCTTCTTCCTAACTGACTTTATCTTTCCTAATGCCTCCCTTGGCACCGCCTCACTTTTGGCCTTGAGTTGAGCGTTCACCCCTGTGAGGAATGCTCTGGGTTCTGTCCCCTGGCCGGAACACACCAAAGTCTATAAAAGTGGTACATACAGGGAGTGGGACGACTGGTTCGCCCGTTATCAGTATAATGTGACCGGGTGGGGTGTGTTGCTTGGTGTCTTCGGCGGCATGCTTCAGTGAAATAGCACTATAAAAAGGACAATAGTTCCACTATACAAGAAGATACAACACGAATATACCGCAGTCTCCCAAAACACGCATCTCGCACTACATACATGCAATACACCGCATACATGGGAGGCCGTCCTTACATGACCATAGCTGTTAATATGTCGTTAATTAATCAAACAAACAAACAGAACCCCCATTTTGATGACGTCATCATGTAAAAGTGTGACGTCATACACACAATTTTGGTGCATGTACTTTGTCATCATATGTATCTATATGTTATTTAAGGATTAACTTGAATAGATTTTTTATATTATGGAGATATAACGCGAAGCGGTTTATGATGAGAGTACACTAAGATTTTTGTGTTATATCTCCATAACATAAAAAATCTATTCAAATTAATCCTTATAATTCAATTTACTAAAAAGATAATCTCTTCAATATTCAAAATTCATTTTGGGACTCTTTTGTCTATGAAATCATTACGCCGTCATCTCAGCCAATCAGAAGCAATGTTATAAACGACGACGCCATTTTTTCCTTTATGGGCTGATAAAGTAAATTTTTAAGCCAATGAAAATGCTCGTAACAAGCAAAATTGAATTATATGAAAATAAATTCCGGTTGCTACATGGGATGTTGTAATTTGGAGCCATATATGCCTAATAGTGCATATAGTCTTTTAGTCGCCTTTTACGATCATGCAATATGGGCAGTAACATAATTATGTTCGTTTTGTGATGTGTCTGTATCGACCCTAAGCGTAAACCATGAGCTGTCTCATGATTAATACAATGATTTCCGATGGTTTACATAAACATTGGGATCAG
Organism: Argopecten irradians irradians; assembly: GCA_004382745.1. Taxonomy (NCBI): domain Eukaryota; kingdom Metazoa; phylum Mollusca; class Bivalvia; order Pectinida; family Pectinidae; genus Argopecten; species Argopecten irradians. The sequence goes on from SAYR01012726.1 coordinate 202,457, forward strand.
GTGCTCCAGACTAGATGCTCGTAATGCGGATTCAAACTTGTTCCTGTCTATGGGCTTTCTCCCGAGTGTCGCCAGCAATTTCCTATTTGTATCAGAACTTTGTTGGCCTGATATAAAAAGGCCGTGCTCGTCTTCGTGTAAAATTTCTGCTTCGTACAGATGATCCACCAGAGGAACAGCAACCAACTGCTTAACAAGACTGGTGTAATTCTGTCTGATATTCTCTCGCAAACAGTGATGTGACGAAGCGTTTTCTCGTAGCGTGACCTGGTAGTCATCACTGAAAAGTACTGAGTGGTCTATGGCCGATGATATGTCTGGGAATGTCAACTGGTGTTTAAGTTTGATCGTTTTCGTAGGAACAGGATGTTTGTTTGCTAACACTCCGCTTTTTTGTACACAGATCTCGGTCTTTGTCGGCGGGAGAACACGAATTCCAATTTTTGAGCGTTTAGATTCGAGACGACCGGATGTAGGTGAAATGCGTTTTGCTTCTTCTTTATACTTTTCTATCGGCATCCGACCTTGCATTAACTGTGTCTGAAAGTAAGGACTTTCTTTTGTTTCCAATGAAGACGTGTCATCAAAGTCTTCATTTGGTTTATGTATGTATTCCTTTTCTCTGTGTCTTGAACGAAGACCGAACGAAGACTGTAGATCTGTTCCAGAGAAGATTTTCTCATTTCCCCACGTACTTGTCTTCCCTATCGAAGGCACTAAAGATTCTATTTGTCTATCATCAGAAGCAAAAGGATTATGTAACCTGGGACGCTTTGTACAGACGTCTGGCTTTGCTAGAGGAGAAGTAGCTCTCCTCTTCCTTACTGATTCCGATGTTTTTGCAGCATTCTCTTCTGCTGTTTGGTTGAAAGGTACTTCGTCTCCAAGCGAAAAGCAAACTCTTGTTGAAGAAACAGTTCTCTGATTTCCCGGAAGTGCAACTGACGCTAATTCATTCTCTACTATTGACGGGTTAACCTCTTTACAAACCTCTTTTGTTTTGTTGGGCAAAAAAGTTCTCTGATTGACTGGTAGTACCATCCTAGTTTCTGCCCTTCCTCTATCAAAACATACATCCACTTTTTTGCTTATTTCTTCGGTTTTGTTATCAGGCATATTATGTCCAATAATAAAGCGATCTCCTGTTGGGGATATCGGTGTTGTGTATTTTGTTGTTTCCTTAACCCAATCATTCAGCCGTTCTTTGTCTTTTGGCAAGATATTGTTTCCACCAATGAATGGTTGTTTGAACGACGCAACCGGTGATTCTGCAACAGATTCATCCTTTTCTTCTAAACAATAATTGTGTGCTCCTTCTGATGGTTGCTTCATAATCGAAAGAGATGTTGCTGTAGGAGAGTTTAGCTGTCGATGCAAACATGTTGAAATAACAGATGTTGAGTTTACACTTGACATGCTTGAACACTCTTCGTCGTCACTCTCATACCTAGCGTCGTGTTCGGCAACATCTATGATGTCGGCGGTTACTCCAAGCATGTCCAGAACCAGTGTTATTCCCCCTGATTGAGAAACCTGTTCTGTAATCTGCGCAGAGCCTGATCCTGCTGAATCGTGGTGATATTTCACTTTTCCTCCGTTTTCAACTTTGATTATTAATTTACCGTCACATGTGTTGAACTTCCCAGACTTTCTTACAAACGATTGAATTGAAGTACATTTTGATTGTTGCTGTTGTATCTTTGCATCAGTCATAAACATATATCCGCTAGAGGTACTCAGAAGTTTTGGACTTGAATGAGTCGCCAGCAGCGACAATCTATACTTTTTTATTGATGCTGAACATGGTTTCAATCTTAATGTGACCGATACAGCTTTTTCTTCTGTAGGATTGAGTTCAATACACGCAGTAGCTGATGGGTTTGGAATATGCAGTTTTGCCGCTGTTCTAGAGTTGTCAAAAAATTCAATGTTTTGACCATGAGTCGCATGAAATGGTACAGGAGTCATGAGTTCCGTCTCCGAATCTGTAAGACATAAAGAAACGAAAAGTTTGTGACAATCAGATATATTTGCGTACCAACAGTTAAATTTCGTTCTGGGCTTCTTCTATAAAGGTTTCAATCTTTTCAACATAGCCTTATTGGAAAGTTGTGGAATGTCATATCACTTTCCAGCTAGGCTATTTGGTAGAATGTTCGACAACCTAGCCGCTTGGTTAACGCGGTCGAGAAAAGGAGGCAGAGTGAAAAATTCGACATCGTGACTAATTGGATGACACAATGATGACAAAATGGTATAGGTTATACGTTTTTTGTACTTACAAAGTCTAACAGACGCATCCCCGAACTGAATGTACACGGCCGCCCATATATTCATATCTGGTGGAATGTTCACCGTGTAAGGGATATCTCCACGAATGTACGTAAAACTGGAATCCGATCTCTCAAGGTAGACCGAACATTTCTTCTTGTACACATTTAATTCGGCTATAAAATCTATACTCTTTTTCAGATGCAATTCTTTTAAATTAGCCACACTATCGGGATTTTGGTTGAAAAATCCAACATGAATAATGGAGGTCCCTCTTACTGTTAATTTTAGTTGTTTACCGCAGACTAGTGGAAATTCGCTGAACACAATTCCACCCGAATACCGATCCTTCCAAGAAACGCTGTTCTTTTCTCGTGTCAAGACGACATTTTCACCCTTTACATCAGAAAACTTCATCGACAAAGCCATCGCACTAAAACATAAAGTTCCTCTATGTTTCTGGGTCGTTACTGTTGAGGAAATGGTCGAGTCTGAAAGAGCAACAATCACTGGTAAAAGAATATATGTATGAGGAACCATTACCACATATATGATTTCCTTGTCTACTTTTATACTAACATGAATCGCACATTTAAAGATATTTTATTTCGTCAATTACTCTGAAAAATTAAAGATAAATATTGATGCCAGTATTTTTTAATTCATCGGTTATGGAGAAATGTAACATACTCAATTGAAATAAAAAAACAACAATAGGGACACCAATTCGTTCGTAAAAATATCGTTTTTCGTTTACTTTTGCGAAATGAACTCTATTTGTATCTAATATTTAATCTCGATAGACACAAGTTAAATGAGAGTTATTACAAATACTTACCTGTTGGTATTATAAAGAATATGTGAAACAATGAAACAATTAGGACTTAAGTTTAGACTCCGCCAATAACATATGACGTAAAGTCTAAATGTTTTGGACAACTGTTTCATGATTTTGATGTCAGGTTAATATTTTTTTTTATAATTTATTTTTTATTTCATTTTCACGTGCAATATACCACATAATAAATAGATACTTGCATTCTTATTCACATTCAATATCCCTATCACACTCATTCTCAAAACATCTTAATCGTATCATCATCATCATTATCATCACATCATCAATCGTCACCATCAACACAACCAACATCGTTCCATGATTTTCATCATCATCATCATCATCATCACAACCATAATATATCTCATCATCATCATAACATCATCATCTTCATCATCAATATTATCATCACCACCATCATCTTTATCATCATCAACATAATTATTATCATCAACATCTTCATCATCAACATTCATCCTCACATCGTCTTTATTATCTCATCATACTGTCATTTATCACACTTCATACTTTCATCTTATATTAATCATTCAAGAACAATTACGCTAATCCGTCCACACATAAAAAGAATCATACATACGCTCATGAAGGCGGTTATTAGTAAGGTGATAATAGTAAATTAGATGTAAGTTAAGCCATATAGTATATATATATTGATAGAGGTATATTGCACTTATAAGTAAAGCAGAAAGAAAAGAAAGGAAAGTATAACAAAGAGGTAAGATAAAGCTTTAGAAAGGAGGAAGGTAGGCTAGCAGAATTGTGGTATTCGGCCATGTCAAAAACAACCTTAAATACTTAATAAGATATATATGTCTTTAAAAAAAAATTGTAATAAGTCAGCAGAATATATAATCAAAGAACACTGAAACAGGTTTTAAGAGAAATCAATAAGTTTTTTCCACTTACTCCACTCTGTAACAGATTTGTCCTTTTTTCCTTTTCCAATAGCAATGTATTTTTGAACATTATAATGGTCTTTTATTTTATTAATTAAAGAATTTAAATGAATTGAATTATGAAAGCATCTCATCTTATAAATATATTGTTTAATAATAATAATAATTTCATTATCAACCCTATTTATTGATGGATGATTATCAGTGATCAACCCAAATAGAAATGACTTTTTAATTTTACAGCAAATGGAATTAATAAAGCTGTAAGAATGTTTCAAAACTTTGTAGTAATGACTGTACCTCAATATATTCCCATAAAATATGTATAATAGTTTCTCTTTCAGAATTACACAGTATACAAAGAGGGGAGGTAACCACACCGATTTTGAATAAAAAAGAATTTGTTGTTAAAGTATGATGAGCCACTCGGAACAGAAACCACTGAAGCTTTGTATTTTTTGTGACCTGGAAAGGGATCTTATATATATTTGTCCAATCAGTATCATTCAAATCATCAAATATCAAGTTCCATTTTCTTTTACTAGATGGTGTTGTGTTATTTTTCATAAGATTTTTGTAAAATATCTTTGAGCCTTTCATTTTAGGACACTCGAAAAATGATTTTTAAATTTGATGGTATAAAGGGACAGACAATTCTATTATTACTCAAATCCTAACCTGAAATCACCTTCTTAATGGCTGATGTAAAGCGGTGATATTGCAAAAAGTTTGTCACAATCTTGCATTTCTGTGAGAATTCATTTAAATAATTAAAATATCCTGTAGATATATCTTTCATTACATCAAAAATATTAACAACGCCTTTTTATACCAATTTTTATAAAAATAGTTTTTCCCCCAATACATATCTTTTTGTTATACCAGAGTGGTATTTCCCAAATTGACTCATTGTTTTAGTAGGTCAATGTTCAGTTACCCAAAGACATGGAATTATTGTGTGTATTCCCAAGGGAGATATGCCACGACACTTCTTAAAAAACTGGAGGCCAATTACACTCTTAAATATTACATATAAAATTGCTGCAGGGGTAATTTCACAAAGAATCAAAACAGTTTTAGATAAAATTATCAATGAAGATCAGACTGGCTTTTTATCTGGTAGGTATATAGGTGAAAATGTCCGCACAGTGTATGATGTAATGCAATATGTTGAAGATTTAAATATTCCAGGTATGTTGATGTTAGTAGATTTCGAAAAGGTATTTGACTCCGTTTCAAGGAGATTTATTAATAAAGATTTTAACTATTTTAACTTTGGTCCAGAAATAAGAAAGTGGTTAAAATTATTTAACAATAATGTATATTCTTCAATTAATCAAGGGGGGATTTATCGGAACGTATCAGTATTGAAAGAGGTTGTCGTCAAGGAGATCCAATAGCTCCCTACATTTTTATTATATGTGCAGAAGTGCTAGCTGCAAGAATTAGAAATAATAATCATATTAAAGGCATTGATGTAGATAATGTACCAATTTTGAATGTGCAATATGCAGATGACACTGGTTTGATACTGGATGGGTCAGAGAGGTCTCTTAATGAGTCTATATCGGAGCTGAATAACTATGCAAAAATTTCAGGTTTAAATATTAATACTAGTAAAACACAACTTATGTGGTTAGGGAGCTATAAATACAGTGATGTAACATATAGGTCAGATTTGAATTTACACTGGGGGAAAACCAGATTTACATTTTTGGTTGAATTTTCAGTGGATTCAGATCAGATACCAAAAATGAATTTTGACAAAAAGTTATAATACTCAAATCACTTCTTACTGCTTGGAAGAGGCGGAGCTTGACTCCAATTGGGAAAATCAATGTTATTAAATCCTTATTGATCTCGCAACTTAATTATCTATTTATAACCTTACCAAACCCACCAGAAAAAAATATTAAGCTACAATAAATTCTTTATTATTTGATTTTTTGTGGAATGGTAAATGCCATAAGATCAAATCAAATGTTATGATTCAAAATTATTCAGATGGTGGGCTTAAGATGATTGACTTGTATGCTTTCATTCATTCATTAAAGTTAGGATGGATTAGAAGATTATTCTCGTCTTCAGGCAAATGGTATCTGACCCTCAATATAATATATAATTGTGGGAAGAATTATCTAAAATTGTGTATATCCAGATGTCGTAATCAATTTTGGAAAGATGTCTGTAAAGCATGGGATAAATTAAATTATTCTGAAGATATGAGGCTAAATAGACAAGAGTGTATCCTCAAAACACCTCTCTGGTACAACAATGATATTAAAGTTGATAATAAATTTGTTTGTTTACCCCAACTGGTTTAGGTCAGGTATTTTAATTTTAAATGATTTGATGAAAAATTCTGACAATTTTACTTTTCTTTCATTTGACGAATTTATGAAAAAAAAATGGAATTGATACTAATTTTCTACAATACCATGGACTAATATTGTCAATAAAGCGCTATTTAAGAAATCTCGAAATAAAACCAGAGAAACTTTCATATCCTTTTATACCACAATTATCAGAAATTTTCTTTAAAAGCAAAAAGGGTGGGTGTGAAAGACTTCTATAGGTTTATCATAACTCCATCAACAACTCCAACAGGTACTAGAAAATGGAATTTGAGCTTTAACTTTGATACAGAAATGTGATAAAAAATTATACTCTTCCATTTAAGGTAACAACAAATTTCAAATTGATATGGTTTCAAGTCAGAATTATTCATCATATATTAGTTACTAATACCTTCCTTCATAAGTTAGGAATAAATTCTAGTCCTTTGGGTACTTTATGTAATACAGAAAGGGAGACAATTATACATTGCCTATGGGAATGCAAAGAGGTGCAAACTCTGCTTCAAAATTTTGAAACTTTATTACATTTATTGTTTATTCCCTTTGCAAATAATAAAGATTCATTTCTTTTTGGAATAGTTTTACAAAATTGTAGCTCTGTTGACAGTGAAATTTTGATAATTATGAAACATTACATTTATAAAACCAGATGTCTTAGCAACTCTTTAAATATCAATGATCTTATTTAGGTAATTAAGGATAATTTTTTAGTTCAAAATTATATGTTTTTTGGTCAAAGTGACCATGTTAAAAGGCAATTTGAAATAGGCTGGAGGAAATGGAAACCTTAATTGGACCTTTGAGTATATACCTTTACCCTAGTCTTTCACTTAGTCTTTTACTACTGCTAACTTACTTTTCTTTTCTTTTTTATCTTTTGTTGGGGTTTATATAGCTGATCAGCACAACGATTCTTCAGAACAATTTTTTTTTTATTTATTTAGTATAATAATTTAAACTGTAATATATGTGTATGTGTAACGGTACCTTCTCCTCCCTATTCTTTCTTCTTCCTTCTTATCTTTCTTCTTTAGTATGTCTGCTTGTCTGTCTGTCTGTCTGTCTGTCTGTATGTATGTATGTATGTATGTATGTATGTATGTGAGTGTGTGTGTATGTGTGTGTGTGTGTGTGGTGTGTGTGAGGAGGTAGGGCGTTAGAATTGTACCTGCTGCCCCTATTGCATGATCGTAAAAGGCGACTAAATTTAGGATCTTATCTTTTCTATTCTTCCTAACTGACTTTATCCTTCCTAATGCCTCCCTTGGCACCGCCTCACTTTTGGCCTTGAGTTGAGCGTTCGCCCCTGTGAGGAAGGCTCTGGGTTCTGTCCCCTGGCCGAGACACACCAAAGTCTATAAAAGTGGTAGTTTCTACTCCTGCTTAGCGCTCAGCAAAAAGGGAGTGGGACGACTGGTTCGCCCGTTGTCAGTATAATGTGACCGGGTGGGGTGTGTTGCTTGGTGTCTTCGGCGGCATGCTCCAGTGATATAGCACTGTAAAAAGGGCAAAAGTTCCACTATACAAGAAGACACAACATGAATATACCGCAGTCTCCCGAAACACGCACCTCGCACAACATACACGCAACACACCGCATACATGGGAGGCCGTCCTTACATGACCATAGCTGTTAATAGGACGTTAATTAATCAAACAAACAAACAAACAAGTGTGTGAGGAACAGAGAGAGAGCATGTATATATGTGCGTTATGGTTGGCTATTAATGGCTAATATATATTTTTATAGATATATCTATATGTGTAAATGTATATATGTTATGGTGCTGTATATGTTCTGTTATGCTAAGTATTTGTGTGTTATGCAATGCCAAAGCCATGATGCTTATGCATATGTATGTACACATATGTTTTGTATTATGCATGCATCATGCAGGAGTGCATGTATGCATGTATGAGGGTACATATGTACACATGTGATGTTAGAGTTTGTTTGTATGCATATACCTATGCATGCATGCACGTATGTATGTCTGCATGCATGTATGTGTATTGTGTCATTTTTGTACACATACATGCATATTATGCAGGTTAACGTACAACTTGATGTTTTAAGTATTGTGAATGAGTGCGTATGCAAGTGTTTGTGTGTTGGTGTCCATTTATATACTGTGTAAAATAAAAAATAAAAAAAAAATTGACTCATTGTTCTCCATCTTTTTCTGTTGTTGGTTAAGTCTATACCATGATCTTAGGACATCCCTCCAAAACTGGTTTTTACATTTGTTGATACACAAATGAATATATTCGCTACCACAGTTGGCCAATAAATCAATTTAAGTTTTCAAAATAGATTGCCATTTTTTTTAAATTGGTTTGGAATAGTCTCCTTATCCAATTCAATTTTAGCGAGCAAATAAAAGTGTCAATATTTATCATTTTCAAGCTTCCATTCATGTAATCTTGAACCACAACATCTCTCTTGATTTTATCTGACCCACCATTCCATAAGAAATGAAACAGAATTGAGTTTAGATTCTTCAGAAAAAGTTCGTTTGTATTTGGAAGCGAAATAAAAAGATGATTAAGTTGCGATACAAGCAATGACTTAATTATATGAATTCTGCCTATTGGGGTCAAAGACCTTCTACTTTTGATCAGAGACTTAAGTTTAATTATTTTTGTTATCAAAGTTCAGCTTTGGAATTTCATGGAGGTTCACGCTGAACTCAATTTGTTTCTACCCCACTGTAAATTTAAATGTGGTAAAAATGAGTCCTGGCCATACTTTTTGCGACCTATCCAAAACTACTTGAGTTTTTTCTATGTTAATTTTCAAACCTGAAAGTTTTGAATATTCGTCCAATTCATTAATTGCCCCAGCCAAAGATTTTTCGGATCCATCTAATATAAGTGAGGTGTCGTCTGCAAACTGTGATACTGGTATTGGACAATTATCAATATCAATACCTGTAATATTATCATTATTTCTTAATATAATGGCCAAAATTTCTGCACATAGTATAAACAAGTAAGGAGCGATTGGATCTCCGTGACGACCGCCTCGTTTAATATTAAGAGACGAAGACAAATTACCAACTTGATTAGCTACTGAGAAAGCATTCCTATGTAGAGTTTTAACACAAGACAAAATACTGTTACCAAAACCAACATAAAATTCAAACTTTTTCAACAAAATCCCATGATACAGAATCAAAAGCTTTTTCAAAGTCTATCATTAATAACATCCCAGGAATATCGTGTTCTTCTGCATAATGCGTTATATCATAAATCAACCTAATATTTACCCCTATGTATCTACCCGAAAGAAATCCTGTTTGATCGCTATCTATCAATTTATCCATAACACTTCTTATTTTATAAGCTACAGTACCTGATGCAATTTTGTTAACAATATTCAATAATGATATGGGCCTCCAATTTTTTATGAAATGTTTCGGTTTTTTAGCTTTTGGAATACATGTAATAACTCCTTGTCTTTGAGTTATAGACAATTCTCTCATTCTATACCCATAATTAATTGATCTGACAACAATATGACCTATCTGCCTCCAAAAACATTTAAAAAATTCAGCTGTGAAACCGTCAGACCATGGACTTTTGTTATTCTTCATGTGTTTTACATGCTTCTTTATAAGTTATCTCCCCTTCTAAACTATTTGATATGAGATAGTTTTGGTACTTCACAATTTTGGAGAAAAAGTTCTAAATTTATATTTTCCGGTGAATCACAAGGTAAATCATATAATTTCCTATAAAAACTGCTTACTTCTTCTAAAATGTCATCCTGTTTTGTTATAACACCGTTAGCTGTAAACTACTAAGGTATAATTTTGGACGTAAAATTTCTCTTCTCTAGGCTAAAAAAATAGTTTCTAGGCTTTTCCCCTTCTTCTACCCATCGTGCTCTAGAGCGAATTATACTACCTTTAATTTTTTGTAATCTGATAGACTGTAATTCGTTTTTCTTCATGTCTAATTCTTCTATATTAACATTTTCACTTCCAAGTTTTCAATCAGTTTTTTAAGATTGTCCTCGCAAATATTCAACTGTTTTTTCTTGTAAGACGAGTAAGAAATCGTTTTCCCTCTAATTTCCATTAGAAAGGTCTTCAAAAATAGCTGATCATTTATTATCAATTGTAAATTATAGTCTGGAACATAATTCAAATTTTCAATGTCATAAACAGGAATACAATATTGCTTTTTTACAGTATCAATACAATTATTTATAGTATTAAGATAATCAACATTATGTAATAAAGAATTATTAAATTTCCATAGGCCCTTTCCTTTTTTAAACTCATTTATTTTAATAATTATTTTGGGCAGAGATGTCAGGTTAATAATAACATTTAAAGATATCACACGTTTAAAACGTATGGATAAACATTAATAAATATAATATCAAAACATGTTTAATATTATTCAAATTGGTAAGCGCAGATGAATAAGTTCCATATTGAAACAAGTAGATGTAGTAGATTATCATTAAAAATTATTTCGAAAATGTGTACAAAATCCTTGGGATAAACCATTCTATACTTAGTGAATTGTATTTTCTATTTCAGGTCAATAATGAAAATACTATGAAGAAACGAACCTGTTGTTAAGAAGTAACGCTATAACTGTATATTACCACTGTAACTTTGTGTTCTTAGTCTGTGCAAAGGAAAGTGTTTCTACGTTTAATGATTTTATTCCATTCCGTTCTTCCAGTAGATGTACTATCATTTTCCTATTAAATACTGCTGAAATGTGTTGTTCCTTTCATATATCTTTAGATAACCCGGTGTTAGTTGATGTAAATTCACATTAAATACTACTAAAGCCAGGAGAACTAAACCTAGTATTGTCTCCTCATTGTAGTTTTTGCGTTCAGTATTAAATTCGTTAACTTGAGTTTTACTGATACATTGTTAATATTGAAATCAGCTATGTTTCCCAGGTACTAGAAGAGCAGCTTTCTTATTGATTCTTAGAATGCATGGTGTCTTAATATAAAATCCCAGAGTTATTATCAGCATATTGTGAGAGTGGAGAGCAGTGATCCGCCATTACCACCACTTTTATTCTTGATATTTGATTAGATTGACAGCAATAATTAATAATTTAGTTTAATATTCATCCAGGATATATCAACGTTGTAACCATGACCTCTGATAATGCTGACACACAGGGGGCCAGTTCAATAAAATGGATGTTGTCATACATTTTTTGTATTTGGTGGATGGACTAGTGAATAAACAGTCATGTGATTCTTTTTTTTTCAGAAAATACCGGCTTTAAAATTTATTAAAAAAATTTGGATATTTACAATAGAATCTCTTTTATAGTTAATATCCCGATTTTTAATACTAGTTTTTAGTAAATTTCCCGATTTTTTAAAATAATTTTTCAAACCTCACGTGAATTATTTTCCTGACAGTAAAGTACGTATACTCACCAGTCCATCCTCCAAATGCAAAAACTGTATGACAACATTCATTTTCATTCGCCTGGCCCCCTGTGCGCTGACACAAGTACTACAGCCATGTTTAGTGATGATACACGACATACGACTTGCTCCGTAGTAACTTACCTGTTCCTAGTATGCATTGTATATAGTACTTTCTGTTTCGGTTCGAGGAATTTACTGTGAGATATCTACTTTAAAAAGTGGGTTATGTACGAACTTGAGTTCTGTATAGACAGTATAACATAGTTTGGTAGTGTTATGCCTAAATGTGCTTTGTAAACATGCCACTGACATGTAAACAGAAAGTTAAAACAGTCATATTTCTTCAAATTGATAATAACAGTTATTATTTGTTCCTTACCTGTACACAGATTTGATAATAATATAAACTAAATCATGTGGTGAACGGATAACGATGACCTAATACACATAACCCACACATACATTCGTCCACAATAGTGATAAGCTTTCGCATTGTTTGTATAAGTGTTAATGGCTTTGTAAATATCATAAGTGCATTGAAATGCATTATAGATAAGGTTTTAGCTATGATTAATAAACATTTTAAAAGTTGATTAAGATTTATAAATCTGGCTGTAATTAGCAATGTTAATGTGAATATTACAATAATTATAATTATCTGTATCATAGTATAATTGTAACTATGTCAGCATTAATTATGTTATTGTAAAAGCCGATTAATTATGACGTGAAATGGTGATATAAAAAGGTAAATATGAATACTTTTGTCACATCCATCTTGTTTTATTTTATATGTTAATGTATAGGCCAAATAGAGCAGATGTTATTCAAAACCCGTATTTTATTTCGTCTAGCGTGGCGAAGAGTTACCATTATGTTCATTTATTTACATTACAAATATTACTTGCTCTGAGAAATAGAAGGACGATACCGATGACGTGTACCTGAATGCAGCCAGACATATATATATATGTACATGTATGTGTGCACATGTATTTACGTTAATGCAATTAGTGAATGTTAATGCGTGAAATTATTAATTGATTGTATTCATTAAAATAATAATCAAATTGGAGGAATTGTAAATGATATAAAAGCATAAATATTACAACGTTAATGGAGCAAATAGATATGGTCATCAGAATAGGATACCATGTAGTACATTGTTCACGTGTAATCACTGATAAATTTAAAATGGCTGCTCATTATGAGTTTTGCATACAATCGTAATATTGTTTATATAATGGGCATATATTTACTTAATAGATAAATGGTTTAATAGAATGTTCACAGTATAGGCTAACATTTGTGTTAGATTTCAAAATTGTGTAAAATACAAATATATACAAATATACGTACCATTAGGTTTACTTATATATGGATACCGGAAGTGCTAGCACCAAAATCCCCAGTGTATATAACTGAGCTGTCCCTGATTTGGACCGGCGCTGGTGGGGCCCGTAAAGATAGATAACTCATTTATATGCTTAGAGGAATAATATATGTCTATATATCTACCGTATAGAGATTTATATAAATGTGTGTTAAGTTAACCTGATTTATACATAAATAATATGAGTAAATTATGGAATATATATATATTATGTAGTGCATATTGATATGTATCCAATATTATGTAGTTTTATCTAAATTGTTACCAGTCTAACACATCCGAGTTGCATCGAGACTTTACAAATAGAGTAATATACAGCGGAAGCTAAAATTTCGTATATTGTTGTAAACAATTTAAGTTTTGTCTATTTAGCATATTGTTGTATACTTATTATACATCGTTAGTTTTGTACATAACTTGATGTCATCGAGGATTCGACATTTTTGAGTTCCAGGTACTCGGGCTACAGATGAAAAGGGGGTCGTCTCAAATATTATTGTTTGTACATACGTTGTGAAAACTGTTTATGGCTCTGTGACAGCTTATTAACTACTCGACTAGAAACGCTTTATAATAACGTGTATAGAAATCTGACATACACACAGGTGTTATAATAAGACTGCAGTAAAAAGAAATACTTATTTACACCTACAGACAAGAAATGACCCCCATTTCAACAGTTGTCCTTGACAACATACTCAGTCAATCAACTTAAAAATAGGAAATGTCTAATAAGAATTCGATTCCTAATAATTTATCATGTGTGTGTGGTTTTTTAAATGGAAAACATGCAGTACCTAAATATTTCTATACAAAACAAAAACATAAAAGCAATAAATACTCCGAATGATTTAATGTTTTAATGATATGATCAATCAAATCAATTTACAAAAGATAATAAATTTTGAAGTAGTAAAATGTCATAAATAACGCTAAAACATCGCTACTGGAGACATATGAGAATAAATAAAATGTGATGGATATCAAATTTCGTAATACATTCAAACCTGCATTAGCGACCACCTCTGTATCAATACCTGTTTAATGAATCACGTTTTTGGGTCAATTTCAGCCCAATTTGACCTGTATATAACGCTCACTTGGTTATAAAGACCATTTTTTTCTTGGTCTCTTGGATGGTTTTCATAGACGGGATTGACAATATTACTACCTTACAGGGAACATTATGAAATGATCAGGATGTTTATTTACAAATTTCACAATAAAAATAACAATAAGATATACAAATTTAAATACAAAAAGAACAAGAGGTCCAAAGAGGCATTGGCGGTTACCAGAGTGCTGATACAGCGCACTGATTTACGTTTGTAATATGTATATAATGTCAGTCATGAATATTTAATATATAATTGCTATCCAATAAAGTGGATTATGGACTAAATAATTTAAAAGGTTACCACTTCCCCGAAGAGGGGATGTCGGATCCCAGTCGCTTGAATCTTTTTTCTCTATTTGTTGAAGTTGAAAAGAAGATTTTTTTTTAAGTTTAAACGGTTACATAATGTAAAACCCAATAGACCCCTGGGTGTCAGTCAGGGAAATTTTGTCATCAAGGTTCAACCGCCATTTCATACTGATAATTCTGACAATGATCGAATAATTCTCAAAGAGGTGTTTTCCCTATATAAAAGTATTCGATTTTACTATTTCTGAAATTTCAGAAGATATTTGAAATTTTAGTCAATTTTACCCGTTTTGGCCCCTTTCACAGTCCTTTGGGGTAGGGGGGGGACATATAATTCAGAATTTTGATTGGCCTTATGCCTTAGATGGTTTGTGCAAAATTTCATGCATTTGCTTCAGCAGTTTTGGAGAAGTCAAAAATGTTAATTATTTACAGACACACGAGGTACGACGGACGACGCACTACGACAGACAAAAGCGATTAGAATAGATCATTTTAGACTTCGTCTCAGGTGACCTGAAAAATGGTGAAATTGGCACCATCCATGACTACATAGTTTCTCTGATACACGGAGGAGTACATTACATGAACCATGTAAGAAGAAATCATAAGGTCACGCTTATGTGAGAAAACGCTGACGTTTTTTGCTTATTATTCGATTCACAATCATTACGGAAAATCTTAATTGAGGGATGGTAAAAATAGAGTTGTCACTGGCAAACGTTAACTATTAAAGTGTGTTCAGAATGGCGAGTGTTCTCATAAGCCCTACCACAACAAGACAATTTTCTAAACAGCATTCAATATGGAGTTTAGAAGTCGCTCGTTTTGAGGTAAGTGTCGATTCCATGAGTAATGAGTCCCGTAGCACATATGTACAATTACCATGACAAGTCATACATTTGATTTAAATAAAATTTGATATAGATTATATAAATGACTTTCGAATGACCCAACAACGAAACCCAAACAAATACAAAAATAACGCGCTTTGTCCCCCAAAATTGTTTACGGAGAAACAGTCTGTGGTTTCTGTGATCATGTGTGTCACGGGGCTTATTTTTGCTGATGAAATCGATACTTTCTTGAACCATAAACTTTAACCGGTGTATTTAGTATATTTCCTCCATAACACCCCTATTATATTGTTGCGACTCCGTGTCAGCCAATCAAACGGTGACGTCATTTTTATGTCGCTAAAACAACTTTTCAGGCAACCATACAAAATGGTATATTTATATATAAATGACAAAATAAATATCAATATCAATCGGTACACGTAGGGTCCGAGGCACAGGAGGAAATGGTGGGATCGAACGCCTCCCCAACTTGACAGTTTCCTTCGATAGGTGTTGAGATGAAACACATATAGTATTTGCGACAGTTGTTTGGAAATGGAAGCAGTACCTCACCAAAGCTCGTCACTCCTTCACAAGGTACTACAAAAGGATAAAGGAAATTTAGGTAACAAACGCTGAAATAATAAAAAATCATTGCGCAGTCGTATTCATCCAATTAAGATTTTATCTCCGTTTAAATTGGTGTTATTTGTATGTCTATATATAACTTCATATATATCATATATATTTGTATGCCTATATATCGTCGATAAAAAGTGTATAACCAGGCTAAAGTAAGTAGGACTTGTAACTCGTACAAATTGGCGTTTAGCCTGTAAATTTTGACAAAATATGCAAAAAAAATACGTTAACAAAATAAAAAATTAACTAGAGCTTAGGCAAGGCAATACACACTACACACTGCATACATGGGAGGCCGTCCTAACATGTCCATGGCTGTTAATTAACGAACGATAATTAATCAAACAAGCAAGTTTATCTTTTACCGGAAGTTGTAACCGTGGTTGTTGACGGTGTTGTTGTAGTCATAGATGTTGTGGTGGTAGGTGTGGTAGTGGATACGGTGGTTGGCGATGTAGTGGTGTTGGCCGCGGTAACAACAGATCGTTCTATAGTGACGTTGTCTTTGTCTAACAATAGGGTACCAATCATGAACGCCGGCTGACTACCGTCCGAGGCACGTCTGGCATACTCCTGCAGGACATCTTTTATGTTCTTCTCCAATGTAGAAATCTGAGGTCCATCGAAAATCAATGTCACGACAACTTCATCCGGAGTCTCTCTGGTGATTTGCAGGAAATAAAACGATTTAGAAAAAGACATAAAATGTGTCATTACAATGAATAATTAAACAATGATATGAACCTTTTTTGTCTTTCTACGTCTCATTTTTAGAAAAGAAGAACGGAAAAAGTAAAATAAAACAAAAATTTGACAATATCGACCAGTCACCACCGCTGGTCGACGCTTTTTCTCCGGGTACTCCGGTTTTCCTCCACCAACAAACCTAGCACGTCCTTACATGACCCTAGCTGTTAATAGGACGTTAAACTAATAAAACCAAAAACCAAAACAATCTGAAAGTATATGAAATAAAACTAATTCAAATACAATTTGACTAATACTATTTTCACATATTTTAGGTTAAGAATATTTTACAGACACAAACACACATATGCTGCGATATGGAAACTTACCTAAATTGTAGTAAAATGGAGGAAAGGAAATCATCCATGTAGCTTTTACCGCTGTACAACGTGTTCAGCTGGTGACAAAACAAATTTAACATGATCAAATCTTACATCTACATCTACATTAAAAGTATTGCAGTGAAAAAATGGTTCAAAAGTACTTCACTTTATTACAAACACGAATAACAAATTTATGGTTATAATGTTTTTATACTTTTTATTCCGAAACAAGGTTGATACAAGGTTTTGTAATGCTGTCTAGAATGTTTGATGTGTAGAAACTTGTTTTCGTGGTTGCTGTGAAACAACGAATAAAAAACAACGAATTTTGTTTTTTATAATAGTTTGATCCATTGACAAACCACGAATATTTCTATCCACGAAATGATGTTAAAGCTCCAGACCATGATCCTTTTTCAAATATTTTTGAAATAAAATTTGTTGCCATTGAAACCACGAAGGTACAGACGGATATTTCATGTTCTACACTATATGTATAACGATCTATGTTTGTAACGAAGTACCTCCACCGGAAGTTCGTTATAAGTGTGCTTTATTGTATATCGTAACGTACCTCAGTCACAAGTGGGACCGCCAGTGAGGAGAACTCTGTTGTGGTCCTATCGGCTAGGGCAGCGATGTAGGTCATATTTCGAGCTTGGAAAGTCACTACGAACTCCGTAAACACTAAATAGACCACATCAATGCTTTACAATGGTTGTATGTCCTAATGTATTTTTCTTTAGTGCTCAAATAAATGGCGCAAAAGCAACACTACTAGGCATAAAATTCTACAATTATACAATGATGTTGGTAGGTAAAATTTATTATTTTTAGTATCCAATATACATTACCGAACAACTAGAGAAAAAATGTTAATCAAAAGTTAACTTTTTTACATGAACATACCAACCGAAACGGCATTTATTTTCTTAAAATGGTAATTTTAAAGGGAATTGATGATTTTTGTAAGTGTCGCAAAAGTTGTAAGCTCACCGATCATTTTCATAACGCGGGTCGACTTATATTTCCCGCCACCGTCTTTATTTGATTATACCATATCTTAGTCAATTCGAACCATTGTCCATTACCCTTAAGGCCATTAGAAGTCAGTCTCGACCGATTTTGTTCCACATATCTAACTAATACTGACCGGCGAGGATGATATGGTTGATAATGTTGATTGCATTTTGACTATAATATACAAGTTCCTGCTACGAGTTGATTTTCTTAGATGGTTTTTGAAAAATCGAAAATATAAATATAGACACGACTACGGATGACGCACAACGTCGGACAAATGGCGATTAGACTTGGTCGTGTCATTATATTTAAAATAGATAACCAGAAGGATATAATTTAGTCGCCTTTTCCGACTTGGCCGTACCGATTCCTACTGGTGCTGGTGTTGTGAAGTCTGATATATTGACTGGCTGACCCATTCCATCCTCTGCCAGGTACACCAGTTCTCGGCCGATCTCCCACACCACCTTATCACCAAACACATTATTCCCGGCTTGGTTACTTATGGCGGTGATAATGTCCTGTTGTGTGACATCATCAGTTCCGTTAAATACTATCCTTAAGGTGAAATTTCTAGGCTGCATGACGCTGGAAAATAGTAAATATCATAAATTGAATTCATCTTCATGTTTCTTTAGATACACTGCAAATTCGCATTTTAATATTTAACTGCTTTTTTCACGACGATTTATATTCGCGATCGCGTCCGCAAAGTACGCAAAAATTGATCGCACGCTAAAAAATTGGTTTACAATACCTAAATTAACCATTTCAAAAAATGTGTCAATAAACGAAAATACGTAAAAGGAAGCCATCCATTAAGAAAGCAGTAAAATGTATGTATTGCTTTCCCTAAAAATGTTCAGGTATAGTCATCGCTAAGATATCTTTAAAATACTCAACAAGTTTTGATACTTCGAAATATAAGGAAACATTCAATGAAAAATAATGCATTTTTACAAAAACCACTTCCTATATCCTAGTTTTAAACGAGTAAATTTAGTAGTGTTCAAATGGTACTTTCCTACTCATTTCACAACTATGAGCCTTACTTAACTGGCTGTAATTTGCATCCGTAATAACGATCGTTGAGTGCTGAGGCCGTGGATATAAAATCATCAATCTGTAAATAAGTAAATAACAAAATTATAAAAGGATTTTATGATACAAATTTGAAGTTACAAAACCGGTCGTTATAGACAGGCGGTCGTTATATACGGGTGGTCATTAGAGCAGGTTTGACTGTATTTAATCAAGGGCAAATGTCAACGGCAGCTAATATAACCGAATACTTTATCACGTGAATGAGTGAACGTTCCAAAACGGACATGATTGATAGTTTGACATAATAGGATATTAAAAAGAAGAAATAAAAGCAGAAAATTAACGTTATCTTGCATTCATATTCAAGAGAAGAATGAAGCAAAACATACATTAACATGAATTATGAAATAGGGCAGTTCTTACGTCTTTGCAGAATAGTAGCTCAAAATCTTTCCATAGTGTAAGGTTCGGGCCGGTGTTAAAGAACTCAAAGTCTGTATCGAGCAGAACAGCATCTGAAATGACACCAAATGCCAACAATATACACAAGTAGTCATCAGAACCGTAAAGCATTTACCAAGAAGTATTTGCAGCATTACGTCTCGGGGGGGGGGAGGAACTTTTTATAATTTCGTGTTACAATGGTGTGGTCATGAAAATTTCCTTTGATAAATAATAACCAGTAGACAAACCATATGAACTCTTAAAGCCATATCGCGAAATTACGGTTCCCAAAAATGTATTTTTATTGCTTAGGTCTAAATGGCGAAATGTTTGGCTAGCGAATAAATCGGCTACACAGTATTAGCTGGGTATGTAAAGACATCTTAGACTATAGAAGAAACCAGGTGTTCAATGAAAGCAGGCGTCTCCTGCTTTATCAACGACCCCTATATAATAATCTAGGTATTGGTACAATACAACAATAAAAGTCTGATTTCATTTTTTCATACATATCTTTGTCAACCTACTTCTCGGAAATCCCGAAAAGCCATGATCATACGACGAATATAAGAATGTAACCCTCCTTATTGTCCCTAGATTAGTCCTGGCGACTAAATATAAGAACCAACATGAACGCGAGGGTTAACTTAACTTTTGGAACTCTACATTGACGTTGACACATATTGTGTTAAATAGTTAATAATACAAGATGTTTAACATATCTTATACCGTTTAGCCGGTTATTTACGTGGAGCAGCATTATCGCCATTCTAAGTAAAAACGATAATACATTTTAATTCGTCGGTTGAAATTTGCACGATATGACTTTCAGATATACACGATTTATCTGTTACTCAATATGTCGCGAATCGAATTTTCGCGATAATAGCAGAGTACCGCTGAAATCGCGAAAGTAAATTGCAACATATCATTGTTTCAGTTCTCACCGACTTACCGAATGAAATCATTCCCCATGAGGGATGGAAGACCAACAATGGGCCTAGGGTACGGCTATAGTAGTCGTAGAAGACACTAAGAACTGTACCGCCCTTAATCAGGCTATAGATATCCAGGCTCGTCACGTTATACGTCATGTTCTCCGAGTCAAATCTCAGGGAAAACTCAACGACGGGGGGAAGTTCGCTGTAATACAGGGTAAAGATAACTTCATTTTTTAAATAATATTTTTATGTCGACATTAATTCATTTTAGATATGCAAATAACAACATTGCATAATAATATTCGTTGATAAGGACAGGTAAGAAAAACCTGTCTTAGCAGCCACCTCTGTATAAAGACCATCTGCTTAAGGCCACCTTTTCAGGCTTCCAAATGATCAATTGCAATCAATATACCGGTGTACCATTGGTCTCTTGGGTGGATATTGAAAGAAAGTGAAAAAAACGAAAATGTCTACGCAGCTAAGAATTTAAGCTCTACAGTGAGTTTAAATCTATTACAAGATTTTTTCAGACCTCATTATTTTATATACCTAAATCGGACATCCATGCACTCCTTGAAGTCACCGGCCAGGGTACTGTCCGCCATTACGATGCTTGTAATCTGAAATGAAAGCCACAGTAAAAATTGTTCTGATTTAATAATGCAATCACAGTAATTAAGCATGAACTTGAATAACATAGTTTTTGGGTTATAGATCCATAACATACAAAGCAAGTTTATACTTATAACTCAATCTTATGTCTTGAATTTCTTAAAGGACTTTTTCATTAAGAAATTGTTACGCCATGGAATTAGCCAAATGGTGGTATCGTTATAAACCGCGACATCAATTTTCATGTCACGAAACTTTAAGCCAGTGATTTGTATGAATTTATTTGTTCGTTTAAGGAAGATTGAATTATAATTAGACAGAATGATTGTTAAGCATGTACAGTAATCATGTCTATTGATGGCACGATATTTGATAAGCTACTTGAGACGAATACAAATTATGTATTTCATTAAAACACACAAAGCGCGAGCGGATCGCTGAAAAAAAAACCCCAGTCACGACATTATTGCGGACTGGGTTTCTATAACACGTAGTGCAAGCATTTATTTAAACAGGAGGCTCATGGGCCTTAACGGTCATCTGACTATTAGCACAATACAACGTAGTCGTTTAAAGATTTTAGCCAATTTGTCCCCCGTGACCTTAAATGAAAGTCAAGGTCAATTATTTAAAAAAAAACTTGGTAGCCCTTCATCAAAGCATACTGCAGGCCCAATATGAGTACCCTGTGCATTTTGGTTCTTGAGAAGAAGTCGTTTAAAGATTTAAGCCTTTTTGACCCCTGTGACCTTGAATGAAGATCAAGGTCAATCATGTGAACAAACTTGGTAGCCCTTCATCCCAGCATGCTACAGGCCCAATATCAGGTGTCTAGGCCTCTTACTTATTCACAAGAAGTCGTTAAAAGATCTTAGCATATTTGACCCCCGTGACCTTGAATGAAGGTCAAGGTCAATTATTAAAAAAAACTTGGTATCCCTTCATCAAAGCATACTGCAGGCCCAATATGAGTACCCTGTGCATTTTGGTTCTTGAGAAGAAGTCGTTTAAAGATTTAAGCCTTTTTGACCCCTGTGACCTTGAATGAAGATCAAGGTCATTCATTTGAAGAAACTTGGTAGCCCTTAATCCCGGCATGCCACAGGACCAATATCTGGTCTCTAGGCCTCTTAGTAATTCAGTAGAAAAGGTTAAAATATTTTACCCTATTTGACCCCCGTGACCTTGAATGAAAGGCAAGTATATCTATTTTAAAAAACTTGGTAGCCCTTCATCCCAGCATGCCGCAGGCCCAATATGAGTACCCTTGGCCTTTTGGTTCTTGAGAAGAAGTCGTTAAAAGATTTTTTCCTTTTTGACCCCTGTGACCTTGAATGAAGGTCAAGGTCATTCATTTGAACAAAATTGGTAGCCCTTCATCCCAGCATGCTACAGGCCCTATATGAGTACCCTGGGCCTATCGTTTATTGAGGAGAAGTCGTTTGAATGAAAAGTTTACGCCCGGCGGACGGCGCACGACGACGGACGGTGCATGATGACAATAAGTTATCCTGACACTTTTGGTCAGATGACCTAATAAATGTTATTTAAAAAGATACAATAAATATTTGTTTACCTTGCAAGAAGCAAGGATTAAAGATATAGAACACAATGAAACTGTTCAAAAAATATGTCACTATTGATGGGCAGATCACAGTCACACAATTTGTGAAAATAAGTATCTCGCAATAGTAAAGTGTTTACAGTAACTATTTTAAAATTTACTGTTATTTCATGGACACATATAGACGTGACATCATTGTTGAACACTTACAGCTGTACAGAGCGGATTAGCAAGCTGTTTATATGCCTCAGACTGCGGATCAGCGAGATCCGGATTCCATAATTGGTTGATGACTTGTAAAGTGAGAGGGACGTCAATGTAGCCCGTGTAATTGGAGAAGTAGACGGTATAGCCCCCTAAGTTATGTCCCATGTAGTCTCCGAATCTCACCAGAGGGCGCTTGCTGGACAGAAAGTCTGATAAACTGTTCTGCAAACTCGCTACATTAAATCCACCATCCATATATATAGCAAGTGTTGCCAAAGATGAACTGCTCAAATTGGTGGCATTTCTAAAGAAAATAACACCGCATGTTAATTAGTTGAGCAATTTAACACATTTCTCAGCATATGTCGGTAACATTAACAAGTTAGTAGTTTCTTATACGTTTGACCAACGTTACTATGCAAGAGGGTCAATGACGTACAAGTGAATATTATTTTGTAGTATTTCTTTCTAGTATTCTATAGGCTCAGAATGACATATCTACGCAGACGTATGCTTGACAAGACGTCAGTGAATTTTTTTTTAAATATTTTAAACCTGCAACCTGGGATGGAATTCAAGTTCCGTTTGAGCACTGCAAGCAGGACGGCAGACGATTATCTTTGGCGCACAATACCTATAGATAATTCTGACTACAATACCTATAGATAATTCTGACTACAATACCTATAGATAATTCTGACTACACCTATAGATAATTCTGACTACAATACCTATAGATAATTCTGACTACAATACTTACAGATAATTCTGACTACAATACCTATAGATAATTCTGACTACAACAACTATTGATAATTCTGACTACAATACCTAAAGATAATTCTGACTACAATACCTATAGATAATTCTGACTACAATACCTATGGATAAATTATCCAAAAATAGCAGTTATTAATCTAAAATAATAGATTTTTCAATTTCTATTGAACTATAAACTGTAATATAAAATAGAAATTAAACAAAAATGTTGAAAACAAAATCATGAGATGGAGACAAACGTGACTTACTGTATATTTTCTACCAAGCATCCTATGTAGTTCTGAGCAAAAGGCGAAGCATTCATCAACTGAGTGATCTGCGAAGACAAGGAGAGTATTACACAAAAAGAATTGAAGACAACTTCATATAAGGGCATGGAGGATCACAAAATAATATCAATGATTTAGCAACTCAAAGCTCGGAGTGTACCTACCATTCATAGTAAGCATACGGAATAGTAATTTTCAATCATACCATTTATAATAAGTTAAATTATTAAATTATCTGATACCAGATTCGATCTTTGAGGACACCATTATAAAAAGAAATTAGAGATAACCCGGAATTTCTTTTATGATACGCAAACGCGATTTCTTTAGAGCTGTTCAATGTAACCACATGTGGATTCAAATAATTTGTATATAATGACGATAAAAATATTTTCTTCCAGCACCATTTCGTGTGATCCACTTACATCAGAACACATTCTGAGGTCTACTGTTCTGTAGCTGGTCGATTCTGGGTCCAGCAGATTTGACGTGAACACTAGGTTGACCAGATGACCGTACCAGGTTTTCCTTGTGGCGTTGTAGTTCTGGACTTCCACCACTAAATCGCCAAGGGTCACTCCAAATCTATCCGAGTATAGAAGTGGTTTATCATCCAATAGTTCTGTTCGAGCAGCTTGGAGCGTCGAAATAGTCTCGTTACCATCAAACGTTAGTTCAACATTCATAATAAAGGGGTTGTTCCTGAAGCGGAAAATTCAAATGTCATTATACAATGGATTTAAAGTTAAATATTTAGAAACTATATATTGAGAAGTAATTCCTATTATTTTTTCAGTCCGCAAAAATTTGAAATGGAAAGGCTAAAATGGAATTTAACAAGTATGGATTAAAATGTCCTATATGAAAAATTCGCGAAAAAAATGTCACTGCAAATTAATATATAAGTGAAAATTGCGAATTTCTCACCGGGAAATTAAAATAATTTTACAGTCTTTGGCCGTACAACAATCGTATTATGGAACAGAAATACACTAGACGAATATTGGTTTTTCATTTACAGAAAAGGTTAAAAAATGAATATCAATATAGAAATAAATT
Source organism: Argopecten irradians irradians (assembly GCA_004382745.1). NCBI lineage: Eukaryota > Metazoa > Mollusca > Bivalvia > Pectinida > Pectinidae > Argopecten > Argopecten irradians. The sequence continues at coordinate 227,578 of SAYR01012726.1, forward strand.
ACAGGTTCAAATTTTGACAGAAGGTGCTTAGGAACATAGTGACGTGATTAAATAAGTCTAATGAATATTGAACAACGCAAAAATATTGGGTAAATATGAGACTACCACCCTTGATAAGACAGTTCCTACCTGAAGTTAGCGACGTCACAGCCAAAGAAATGTGGGAACTGTTGGTGCCCCCGGAGCACTGCCTCCACCTGTTAGGGTATACATTCATTACATTAATCATGAGACAATAGACAGTGGGTATACATATCAAAACAAACCGTAAATATCAATAACTTTCAATGCTCATGACTAGTTCTTAGTATTTGCTATCAAAGATATCAAATACTGTTAAATCAACCTATTTTCGCGGTTCCTAAATTTTCGCATATTCATGCCCAATACATTTTTCATGTCATTTGATTTTGCAATTTACAAGTATAACTCTATTGTGCAGATAGGTGAATATTTTTCGCGGTGATTTATTTTCGCGAATTCTAAATGAGCGAAATATATAGCACATGTAAATAAGTTAAATTTCAGTATCGATATGGAAATCAAGCGAAACCCCAAATTGATAACTGTAAACCAACTTTTTTTTCGCGGCTATTCAATTTCTCTATTTCCGTCTCAAAACATTTCTAGGGAGATTAAGTTTCGCTGAAATTGAATGGGAATACTCTCATTTCATTGAGCAAGAATGGTGGAAGATATCAATTCGCACAGATAAGCTTGCGCGAATTAACATTGAGCACGAAATTCGCGAAAATAAATCGCACGCGAATGAAATCAAGCAGTCAGAGAAAAGATATTATAGAAGCTGCTGAGTAAGATTTTTCTCCTTCGTATGCGGCATCCTTAAATAAAAAGGTAAAATAGTTGCTCAGGAATTTATGTTTTACAAACGTTTAATTCCTTTTCAGAGTTCAGTTTACTTTCAAATTAATTAGTGACACAAAAGGGGAGTATTCTTTTACCAAGTGAGCGTATCCTAGACATGTGTCGAAATCACCAAATAATTGTAATATAATACAATATATCTACTGTTAACCAACTTTTTTCACGGGTACTAAATCTCGTGATTTCAATTTCAAAACAACTTCGCTAAGTTTGATATTCCCCGATTTGACAATTTAATGCTAATTCCTAACAATATGGATGATATTGATATTAATTCGCGGAGATAAACTTTCATGAATTTACTGGGATGGCGAAATCCGCAAAAATAAATCGCACGCGAAAGAACTTTGGTTTACAGTAGTGTGCTGATGCTAAAGCATTTCATTACCAGGAATCGTATTTGACAATCACTTACATCACTTAGTCTTCGCCATACAACGTAGTGATAGTATGAAATTATTGTCATTTGACACATAGTTTACCGATTTAGTAGGTTGATGTATCTTACCCGATTAATCTTCTCCCAATATGTCATCTGGAAGATAGCCGCTCACCATTGATGAATCGAGCGTTTTTAATTTTCATTTCGATTGCACTGTTCAATCAAGCATATCTATAAAGATCACCCAAGAGTCAAAGAAAAATGTCTTTACAGGGAGGCATTCTTGACATAAAGGGAAAATTGTGTTAAAATTCAGCAGGTGGTCTTTATACAGGGTTGGCTGCTAAGGCGGGTTTGACAGTATTTTCTTACCTCGTTACAGAAAGACGTGGCTAACGTAACAAACTCTTGGGATGTGTTGTTAGACAGATCGGCTGTGAATGTCCTGTTCAGGACTGGCAGGAAAAACACAAAGGTCGTCCGCAACACTGAAATCAAAACTTAGTATGATTTACTGGAGGAAATACACAAAGGTCGTCCGATTTACTTTTGCAAACTTCGTGATCCAAGTAAATTCATGATAGTTTATCTCTACATCATTCATAACTTCTATTCATTTCTTTTTTTAATCTGCAAATGTTAATCATTCCAAACTTTAAAAAAGGGAAATCTTATTAAGACAACTTAGCATAGCAAGATTTAAAAGTAAAAGCATTATCATTTTAGAGAATATATTTATGGGGTCAGCAAGATGTCTCGGACAGCATATCCGTCCGCATATACTACGGATATTCGAGGAAAATAGTCCAATTAAAAACCATAGTTAGAATATTAAGATGAAATCACAAGGATAAATGACGTCATTAAAGACAATATATACCTTGGTCACATGTCGGTCCAGTGCGTCCGACTGGACAGTCACAGATAAAAGATCCGTTTGTATTCCGACAACTTCCGGGTCCACAGGGCAAACTATTACATTCATTTACATCTGAAACACATATATATCAATATTCCCATCATCATTGTACACTGCCTGGTATAAGGCCCAATGCTATTTCTATGTAACAACATTGGGCCCTCTGTGACGTCAATACACACATGACATCATTACTGTAACGTTGGAAATTATAATTTGCGATTGTCAGCTGGTATCTGTTCTCTGTCTGAATTCACATTTGGAGCATTTAATACAATTTCCAATCAATTCAACATGTCTTAAAACATAAACATATACCAAAGTAAAAACAAAATCGTTACATTCACACCTATATTTAAATATAAAAATTATATTTTGTAGTTGTATTTGATGTCTCTAAGAACATTAATTTAAGAACAGGAACAGATTCACAGAAATTCATTATGAGGCCATTTGCCTACCTAATCATGTCAATCTTCCTTAATATATTAGTTATCTATGTGAGTATGTACCTGTGGAACAGTTCTTTCCAGTCCAGCCACTGGAACACACACAGGAGTACGATCCTGGTGTGTTGACACACCCACCATTGTGGTTACATGGCACAGTATTACACTCATTCACATCTACGACAGAAAGTAATAAGGCGTTACCTTATTATTATAAAATAGTATATTACGTTTTTAATTACTAATTTTCATTTTTCTATAATCATTTTAAAGTTATATTTGCCATAACTGGGCGAAATTGTGTATAACTTTGTACAACGACGGCCGATAAATTTTGAATTCTGTCTTTACATCTTATAGAGTTACCTGTTCTTGAGACAATTATTGCTAGGTCATTCCTTTTACATTGTACTTGAATATCACGTGATCAGTATATCTTACCGTCAGTACACAGACTTCCGGTCCATCCGACGGGGCAGTCACAGGCAAATGAACCAGAGACCTCCGAACATACACCGCCATTAAAGCATGGATCGTTGTCGCACTCCTTGACATCTGCATTCAGAAACCAATGTAAAATCATCAACAGATTAATTTTTCATAATAAGAATGTAGCCTTTATGTGTTTACCCGCGAATCTGTTGTGGTGAGTTTATATTTCAGTTCCTTTATGACAAAACTATATTTCAATTCCATTGCACAAAATAAGCTATTCATCTGTGATTAATCTATGGAATTTGTGTTTTATTCATATCCATTTAGTATTTTTTTCTGAATATGAGCTGTATAAAGAGCAAATAAAAAAACATTTTGCCCCAAAGAGTGTTATCAATTTGCTTCAAGGGATGTTATATCATTTTTGACCCATTTAAAGGTTTGTTTGAATAATAATTTAAGTATTTCAGTTCAGCAAGGTTCAAATGCTCCTTGTCAACTTATCTTGTTTGTGGTCATGGAACGTGTCCCTACCGCTATTGATGAAGGCTACTATTCTAATGAGCGTAATATTCGTTCATTCGTTTTATAAGTGTGTTGAGTGAGTTACCTATGGAACAGTTCGGTCCGGTCCATCCTGTTGTACACACACAGGTGTAGGAACCCAGAGAATTAATACAGCCTCCGTTATTATCGCAAGGTACATTTGAGCATTCGTTCACATCTGAGGATAAAACGTTTATTCATTATTAAACCGTCATTACTTACTTCTGTTTCATTATCGAATTCAGCGATTGTTTCAAGATCTACAAACAGCTACAGAATATGGACACAAGACAACGTACCAGTATTGGTCTATTTGTTATAAACATGTTAAATGTAGCCATATGTTCGAAGATTACGTATATTGTGAAGAAGTCTATCAGAAGTGCTAAAAGTACATACTGAGGATACGTGGATGAACATTTTCTTGATTTTGTTTTTTAATTATAATTAAAGAGGCATCATTTCATATACCAAAACAATTATTGACTTTTTGTAGGTTAATACGAGGAACTGTTAAACCTTTGAAATGTGATATTTCTCTCGGCCTTCGGCCTCTGGGAATATCACTTTTCTCAGGTTTAACAATTCCTCGTATTAACCTACAAAAAGTAAAAATCTGTATAATGTCCATCGCTAAACCACATTAAAAAAAGATGAAACTCTCACTGCGTTCACAATTAGTAGGCGATTACAAGAGGCCCATGGGCCTTAACGGTCACCTGAGTTCAGATACAGAATGAAACAAAGTGTTTATTTAAACACTATATATTTGCCGATCAGGCCCTTGAAGTCAGTCAGTGATTTTATAAATTTGACTTTTTAATCTATGAAGGGTATTTGATTTCATCAAATTTCTGAATTCAGATGAAAGATTTTTGAAATTTTATCCATTTTGACCCCTTTTGGCCCCGTCCCTCTGGCCCCTGGGGGTCGGCCAGGACCAATATGGATATGACGTTAAAATGCTATCTCGGGCTAATAATTCTAACCCAGATTGACCAATTTCCTATGTAAACTAAGCAAATAATGTTCATAAATGTGTTTTCCCTTTATATTCAATAGTAAATTTTACCCCCTCCCCAGGGGAAAATCTGAGAGCCAAGGGCCATGGAATTCACAATTAATGTACAGGGCCTTAAGACCTTCCAATATATGAAGAGTGTCTGGTTCCATCAAATCTGTGAATTCAGAGAAGATTTCTGAAATTTTAACCATTTTTACCCATTTTTGCCCCGCCCCTCTGGCCCCTTGGGGTCGGCCAGGACCAATATGGATATTGTGTTAAAATGCCCAATCTCATAGGAATAATTCTGACAATATTTGACTAAAATACTATTATAAATGACCAAATTATGCTCAAAAATGTGTTTTCCCTATATAAACTATTGTAAATTTAACCCCCTCCCCAGGGGGAAACCTGAGACCCCAGGGTCATAGAATTCAGAATTTTTTGTAGAATGCCTTGAGACCTTTATATCCATGAAGAGTATTTGATTCTAGCACATCTGTGAGTGGAGAAGTAGATATTTGAAATTTTAGCCAATTTTACCTTTTTTGACCCTTCCCTCATTGCCCCCTGAGAGGTGGTGGTCATATGATTCACAATTTTGGTTGACCTTTGGCCTTAGAAGGTTTGTGCAAAATGTCATTGAAATTGCTTTAGCGGTTTTGGAGAGGAGGTCGAAAATGTAAATTGTTTACGGACACACGACGCACGACAATCGACGCACGAAGGACGACGGACTACACAAGACGACGAACAAAAGGCGATTAGAATAGGTAACTCGAGACTTCATCTCAGGTGACCTAAAAAGCCTCGATAGCTTAATATGATCAGTGGAGGAATGCCATTATATGTAAAAATGGGAAAATCTATATTACTCCCATCTTACCATCAGTACACAAACTGCCCACCCATCCGGAAGAACAATTACAGTAGAAGGACCCTGTTGTCTCTACACAGACGGCCCCGTTATGACAGGGGTCAGTATCACACTCTTTGATATCTATGGGGAAACAAATAAAGATATATTATGCAGTCATATGAATTATGTTGTGGATTGACAGCATGAAAAGAAAACAACAGTGAATGTCAAATGAAACACCGACTAATCTGATGACTGAGGTAGATTCACAGTAGTTAGTTACGAGACACCAAAACGACTTGGGTAAAGTAGGATTTGCCGTCGATTAGTCTCAACTTCCGGTGATTTATATTTTGACATGATTTTTGTGACGCCACAATCACCGGAAGTTGGGACTCATCGACAGCAAATCCTACCTTAAAGAGACAACGACATCGTTTTGATATTTCGAAACTCTCGTAAATAATTGCTAGTCTTGGTTATATCTGGAAAAGGACGTTAAGATCCATGTATAAATTAATCAATCATGGAACTATTATTTTTATTATTTTTGTGCTACATTAATTAAGGAGATTGTCGAATACTTACTGAAGAATACCTGCAACATTTTCGACATGTTAAGTGTCTGCAGCCATGGCAATGGCCAATAATAAAAGGAAAAGCGCTTACAAGGGAATGGAGTATTCTGTGACAAGTAAAAAAGTGGTACCGTTTGTATCTAGTGGTTGTTTAACGTTGGCGAAACCTTTAAGCTGGGGTGGTGATGTTGTAATAATATAAAATATCTTCACAAATCGGCCATGGATGTTCATAGATGAAAAGGCTAATGCATAATATCAACAAAATGGTAAGTAGCGACAGAAATGTCTTGACTGCACTCCCATATTGCATTTTCTTTATCTTGAGCAAATTATGCTGGAGATATCTGGGGAGTAAGATAGTATATTAAGAGCATACTTTACCGTCTTGACAGTATTGCCCGGTGAATCCTGCAGCACATTGACAATAGAACGAACCAGGAGTGTCTACACAGTTACCACCGTTATCACATGGGGATGTCAAACATTCATCTACATCTGAAAAGAAAGGAATATATGGCATCTAAAGGATAGAAAGGACAAGAGAAGCATAAAGCGTAAATAATGTGGATGTTATAACGAAACTACAGCGTGTTCTTCAAATTAGAACGATACCTTCTTAGGTTGATTTACAGAAATGCGGTCAGAGATTTTAATTGCAAAAAACTTGATTTGGGAGAGAAGACCAATGTTAGAGGGCATATTTGGAAGCCAAGGCCTTGGTAAGTTAGCTATCACTTCAAATCAAAAGCCCCAGTAGGTAATATTTTGAGAAACCTCCGAGAGTAAACGCCGAAAGAATACTTCGACCACATTTATCTTACCATCAGTACACAAACTGCCCACCCATCCGGCAGCACAATTACAGTAGAAGGACCCTGTTGTCTCTACACAGACGGCCCCGTTATGACAGGGGTCAGTGTCGCACTCCTTGATATCTGTAGGGAAGGTAATATATGAACATTATACAGCCACAGGCGAAATGGATCTCTCAAGTCAGCATCAAGTTTTAAATTATGACTTCAGTAGCAAATAAAAGAAGAATATCCTATATCTGTAGTCCCGCGTAGGTCTTAATTGCGAAAAGGGGTGGTGGGTAACTAGTAAAAATATCGAGTACTTTAACAACTGAAAATGAACAGCACTTCCATTTCACAACTCTGCTACGATCTTCAGGGGAAAGGACCAAAGGATAATATAAAGCATTTTCACAACTCAGGCATGGGTTCAAGACTTGGATAAAAGCCAAATATAAACTATATATCTATAACTCGGTTCAGATGGTAAATAATGCAAATATCAACTTAATTCAATATTCTGACGTATTTCCTAAAATGAATAGCTAGTGTTGAATTAACCACTTGCCCATTGTACTGTTTTATTCGGGAAATAAAAAGCAAACTTTACCGTCTTGACAGTATTGTCCTGTTAATCCTGTAGCACACTGACAATAGAACGAACCAGGAGTGTCTACACAGTTACCGCCGTTATCACACGGGGATGTCAAACATTCATTTACATCTGAAAAGAAAGAAACATGTGCCACAAAAAACAAAGGAAGGACAGCAAAGACAAAAGTCTACAGGTATCATCAACTACCAATAAACATTGTGCAATAAGGATGCTACTGTGTGTTCGTGTAAGTTTGGTTACTTAACATAATATATCCAGTTATTTTGATATAACAAGCATTCCAGATTGTGATGATGAGAAAAGTACTTCTCAGCATCACATATATTCGTATATTTCCGCTACTGAATACAAAAATAAACATGGTAAAAAAGATATTTGCTTTCTCAGTACATAAAATTTAATTTCGGTGTCTTGCGAAAAACGTTTTGCGCTCTCTCTCTCTCTCTCTCTCTCTCTTACATCAAATGTTACTTTTTATCTCTTAATTTTTATGATATTTAGGAATACACAGTGAACGTACTTTGACTGCAGGTTGGTCCCGACCATCCATCATTACACATGCACGTGAAACCTCCAGAGGAAGAATCAAGGCACGTGGCGTTGTTCTTACAAGGACCGGAAATGCACGCGTAGATAGCTGGAATGACAATTTGAATTGCAAAAGATACTTACTTCTTAAAGACAAATGATTAAGTAACAAATACAATATGACAAAAATTGGCAAACTTCAAATAGTTATAATGGAAAAAGTACAAATGGTAAAATATACAAATCGTTGGAGTAAGAAGTAACCAATGTATATAATAACATTGCACTTAAAAATAAAATAGCTTAGCAATAGGAATGAGTAATGCATTTCCTGGCATACTTAGTTATCATTATACTTTCACCACTGATACACTTGGATGTCGATGTTGATATAAGATGTTTGCAATATGTATATAACGAACTATGCTTATAACGAAGTAGTTCCGTTGGTCCCCATGGGTTTGTTATAACTGTGTTTTAATGTAATATGGAAGACTTACTCTCTTCGCAATTTCGTCCTGAATTTTGCGGCAGACATGTACATTGGTAAGTACCGTCTTGGTTAGAGCATGATCCACTATTCTGACAAGGGGACATCTGACATTCATTTATATCTGGAATACATATATTTCTTATAAGTAAGATAAGTTACTCCCAAGATCATTTTAATTGATAACAATGGGGACAACAGTACATTCAGATAAATCATGATCACTCCTTCCCTAGTAGCCATTCATTCGAAAAATATGTCACACATGTTCAACAATTTGATATAACAGTTTATAACAGTTATCTTCCTTACCTACATCAGTTATCTCCCTTACACAAATAATATATATCTCCCTTACCTCTATCATAGGTATCCCGTTATTATTATAAATCTATACGTACATCTTCCTTACCTAGATCAGTTATATCCCTTACATAAATAATATATATCTCCCTTACCTCTATCACCAACCTATCTTATCCATATCATAGTTATCTCCCTTACCTGTATCAAAGTTATTTCCCTTACCTGTATCAAAGTTATTTCCCTTAACTTTATCATAGTTATTTCCCTTGCCTTTTTCATAGTTATTTCCCTTGTCTTAAGCACAGATATCACCCTTACCTATGTCACAGTTATCTCCCTTACCTGTATCACAGTTATCTCCCTTACCTGTATCACAGTTATCTCCCTTACCTGTATCACAGTTATCTCCCATCCATCCTGAATCACACAGACACTGGTATGTACCAGGCTGTGTAACACATGTGGCTCCGTTTTTACAAGGATCAGAGCTGCACTCATTGACCACTGTAGGTATCCAAAACTTAGTGTTAAATGTTATACTAGACTGATATATGTGGAATGTTATACATACATAACAGGTAGGAAAAGGGAACGTTTCTATGCACGGTAGTAAACAAGACGTTTTACCAGATATAAAAGTGTCAACACATTGTGTGTCTATAATTAAATCATTGATCTCTATGACTAATTGAGAGAAAGATGTGGGTTCTGCTTAATAGTAATAAGTTCATGAATGGAAATATTTGACAAAATCAACAGCATAACTCTTATCTTTTTTACCTTGAGTGCAATCATGACCCGTCCATTCAACCGTGCAGCTGCACGTGTAAGAGCCTCGATTATCAATGCAAGTACCACCATTCTTACAAGGGAGCTGTTGACATTCGTCAATATCTGTCAAAGTGAAAATTTACTTTTTGTATATTTTCTCTTATTTAAAAAAAATATGATTGCGTTTGTACCCTAGAAACCGTGCGTAAAATTATGTCCTTATGATACACAGCACTATGAAAAAAATGTATTTTTTATAAGACCTTCCTTAAATCAAAGTAACTGATACTATAAGAAACAGTGATCTATTAACGTTTACATCTTAATTGGCGCTTTATGTACCTCCGGATACTTACTTTCTGTACAGAACTGTCCGGTTATTCCTGGGGGACACAGACACGTGTAGGAGCCCTGACTGTTCATACACGTGCTTCCTGACATGCAGTTATCTACACCCAACGTACATTCGTTCACATCTGTACGCCAATAAAACATTTGAAAAAATCAATTTGCATTTTGCACTAGTTAATATTTTGTATGATATTTAATTAATTTAATTTAATATTATACTCATATGAATAGACCACAATTAATTATACATTCACTTAAAGACGATTTATTTGATGAAGGGGGAAAGCGTAGCCAGCAGTCAGCATATAAACACTGATTGCATTGAAATAAATAGCAAAGTAATGTCAATTAAGAAAGTATTGTTTCTATTCTACTTTATGCGTCATGACTATACTGTAATATTAGAAAAAAAGTTACTTTCGATATCCATGCATTAATTACTGTGTTACCCGTTAAACGTTACTTACCTTCGCTACACACGAGTCCCGTCCGACCTGGCGGACATGTACACGTATACCCGCCGTTAATGTTAACGCACGTGCCTCCATACATACACATTGTCATCCCGAGGCGACATTCGTTAATATCTGTAAAAATATTACTATCTGATTATTACATAAAACCCAATCCTTTATCAAAGTTTTCGTTGTCAAGGTAATGCATTTATATAAGAAGGTGGAAAAAATGAAAATGGCTGGTGAAAAGTGAAGTGACGGTAGACTGCGATACACAAAATATCATGAATTCAGTCTACACATGTATTTGGAAATAATTACGTTGTATACGCCAATTTCACATCACTTAAATCATATGTTCATTTGATAATATGCTTATTAAATTAAATGATTATTTTATTCCATCATTACGTTTCCTTTATTAGGCAAAAAAATATGTCTGTTTAGGGTTAGCAGACCGACCCTAATTTTTTACCCCCGACCCTGATTTTTTTCCCCACTTTCCTACGAAAAAAAAATTAAAAAGCCATTATTTTAGGGTGAAAGACACTAGAAAAAATATTTTAAAAAAAATTCTCCCAACCAACCGACCCTATTTTTTTGCCAATGTAACCCTAAACAGACATTTTTTGGCCTTATCACTAATAGTTGTATTAACATGATCGCTGTATAACAAGTCAACTCAGAACTCACCATCCGAACAGTTCTGTCCTGTCCATCCGGACGTACATATGCACGTGTAGGAGCCATCACTGTCTACACACGAGGCCGCGTGGTCACAAACTCCAGTCTGGCATTCATCTACATCTTTAATGGTAAATATTATGGGTAATTATCTCAATGGGCTATATGATAAAGAAGCATCTTTCAATATTCAATAATACGGATGATAATACATGTTCAATAGCATGACAAAAAAGCTACATTTTAAATTGACAATAATATTATGTTGTAAAATGATATATATTCAATATTAAATATCTTCAACAGGAAATAGTATGGATAATAATGTTTTCTATTTCAATTTTTCTTCAAAATGGTTAGAAGATGCTTACTCTGTTCACAGTAGGTTCCCCTCCAGCCGGAGGGACAGTCACATGCGTACGACCCGTGATTGTTCCTGCATGATCCCCCATTGAGGCAAGGCTCAATTTGTATGTTACATTCATTGATGTCTGTCAACAACAACAAAAATGTTAACCACAATATGACGATCTAGTTTCATTGTACAACAATGACAAAGATAGACCACAGAAAATCACAAAGACATCTTAACTATCAGGGTGTTTTTTTCTTTTAGATCCAGGAGCATGAACAATTGGGCGAAAGATCGAGGAGACATTGACCAGCTACCAATGGCTAATCATAAAATTTTAATTCGAAAAATTAAGTACCGGAAATACTTCATTTTGAAAGGTTCATTTCCTTCCTTATTTTTCATATATCAGAATTTATTTAAAACATAAAAAAACAACCAAACAGTAAACATTTTCGCCAATTTTGACAGCAATATTTTAATAATCGTCAACACATTGACATAAATAAATGCTAAAATTAATTTAAGGCATCACGAGATATTTTAATGACAGTAAAACTCATATTCTTAGTACAGCTGTAGTATATTACCTACCAACTTCGCAATTGACACCAGTCCATCCTACATTGCACGTGCAGAAGTAACTATTCTGTCCATTGAAGCACGTGCCTCCGTTAGCGCACGGGTTATTTGCACACTCGTCGATACCTGTATAACAGCCACATGGAAGTAAATATTGACAATGATTGTATTAGTAAAGCTGGGATGAAATTACATATCATCATCGAATAAAGAACAATGAAATAATCAAATTCTCCAAAATTTTAATGCTGCTGGTTCATCATTAGTAATTATTAATAAAGTCAAATCGTAGAAAATGTAAAACCACAAAACATCATGGTTAGAAATATAGAAAATACGTAATGATTTAAATTCAAGCATATGTCGATATTGTTTTTTATAATCGTTCTTTTAAGACAAATTATTAACAGATGGATTAAGGGATATCTGGTATAGTCAAAGTCATTGTTATCTTTCATGACTCTCTTGAAAAATCGCCGTTTGTAATAGTGTATAGCTAGAAATACAATTACATATAAAAGAACAAAAAAATGTAATTCTAAGCATAATATAATAAAAAAAGCATTTCTTGATACTTACGAATAGAACAAAGTGGTCCTGTCCACCCCCTATCACATTGGCAATAGAATGATCCATCCGTATTCCTACAGTTGCCATGATTGGAACAGTCCACTTGGTTACATTCATTTATATCTGTTATTAAACATAAAAAAGTATCACGTTAGATCAAAAAGGAGAATAAAGGGAAAACACACAAGTGAGATAAAACGAAAGAAAATAGCATAAAACACAGAAAGAAAGAAAAAATAGAAAAAAGAAAACCACAAAGAAATAAAAAAAAATCTAATAAAGATTTCGGCTGAGCTTTGCTTGTACAAATTACATGATATAATAACTTTCAACGATTTAATATATGGAATTCGTGGAATTATTACAGCTATAAATGTTTCATTTGTGAAAATAAAAAGACAGAGTAGTATGTATGGGTGTATCCAGGTATATGTACGTACCGGTTTGACATTGAGTGCCTGTCCACCCAGACAGACAGACACACATGTAAGAGCCAGGGGTTGCTATACAACTTCCATTGTTTAGACACGGGCGGCTGTCACATTCTCTAAGGCCTAAAACATAGAACTCAATTAAATAATATGCCAATGTATACCAAATCGAATGTTTAATGTATATGGTATGAAAAAAACTAGCAACCTTCTGAACTGCATTGAAGTTTAAAGATAAAACAAACACGATTTTTAAAAAACAGTTTTTAGTATTTGGGTATTGATTTTACATATTGTGCTTCTTAATTACGTATATAATGTATATTTATTACACAGTTGTACAGTAATATGAATTACCATTACTTACTATCCGTACAGTGCTGGCCTGTCCAATTACTACCACAGTCACACGTGTATGATCCGAGGCTGTTCGTGCATGATCCGCCATTCTGACAGGGGGATGTCAAGCATTCATTTATGTCTGAAATATCAGTTAATTACATTTTGTTTGTCTAAAATAAACCACCATTTGTCAGAAATATCAGCAAAACATGTATCTTATACATCTGAAATATCACTTTACCAATCATCTGTTACACGTCTGAAATATCAGTTTACCTTTATTTGACACACGTGAAGTAAGGATACGTATGACAATTAATGTGACACATTTCTATTCTACATTATCTTGCTTGGTTGATGATAACTATACCTGATTCACACAAATCTCCAGTAAATCCCTGAGAACACTGGCATATAAATCCTCCAGTCTGAAGTTCCCGGCAAAAACCGTTGTTCTGGCAGGGCTGGTCACTACAGGTCAGCGGAGCTGATGGAAAAAGAAAAAATATTTTCATATCAAGCTGATTTAATTTGAGCTTGATATGTTAGATCTGAAACAATCATGAAAGTCAATGGCATCATGTAAAAATAACTATATGCACTAATTGATTTGTTCGTCGTACCCAAAAACAAACTAGTTATGTTTATGGTCGAAAACATCGCAAAAAAAATCATAGTTAGGTATTTCAAGCGTGTGAATACAAAACAATTCGCTACTATACTAAAGGATTTTACCGCAATATTGTTTTTGGTTATCGATATTTTCTCCTTCATTGGTTTCTTTTCGGAAAAAAATTATAAATAAAATCAAATCAGATCTTAATATCATCAACGAACCCTGTTGATTAAGAAGTCTCGTTAACCTGGTATCAGTTAATCCGTTTTCTCTCACTATTTGGGCACCTAATTTAGTTTTAAAAAAGCGATGTGATAACAGCCGCTTCACTTTTCAATCATTTTTCCATGAGGTGATTAGCGGGGTTCTACTGTATAACAGTAGAACTTGCCTTACCGCATGTCATCGGGACCCACCCATATGACCGGATTATATAGGTGTTTGTTACAATAAATTAAAAAGGAAAATGTTATACAATTCAACCGGACTATACGGATTTTCGGAATAGACAAGTGCCGTTTTGACAAGGCATATACTGCACACGATTTTACACCTTGGGTGTCCTGTATAGATTACCATCTGTTGTCGTGGTTTGTGTTGTTGATGTTTGTGCTGTTGTTGTTGAAGCTGTAGTTGTACTCTTCGTCGTCATCGTGGTGGACGCTGTCGACGACGATGTTATTGGTGTTGCTGTTGTTGGCGGTGCAGTTGTTGATGTTTCCGTTGTTGATAGAGTTGTAGTCGTTGTTGTTGGTGTAGTAGTTGATAACGTCGTTGTTGATTTTGTTGTTGGTGTAGTCATCGTTGATTCCGTTGTTGCCTGGGTTGTAGTGGTTGTTGTTGGTGGAGTTGTTGTTGATACTGTTGTTGGTGATGATAGTGAACTCGTTACTGTTGTTTGTGGTTGGGAAGTCGTTGTTCCTGTGGTTATGTTCACTTTAGAAATGGTTATGACAGATTGACTCAAAATTAAGTTCAGATCACCAACGAAAGCAAGTTCAAGGCCATCAACTGTCATGCCTGGGGTAATATTGGAAAGGACCCACGTGATGTTGTTGATAATGTAACTTCCTCTTGGGAGTGCAAATGTCAAGTAGAAGTCTGTCTCTACGGGTAACTCTCTGTAACATCATCGATATTTAATTACCTATGAGACAGAACATCATATTATAATCTGATAATCTTAGTTTGTCACATTGACTTTGGTTTAAACATAAAGCGACGACACAACTTTTGCAAGCAAATAGTTCAATAATAGAGAGGTTTCCCATGAATTACGAGCAGAATATCACAAACTTTTCAATATGGGGATTTCTAGATACTAAAATGACGTGATTAAAGAACGATTTACCGTCAATCAGTCTCACCTTTTGTCGTCACAAATATCACGTTATTTTTTTATTTCAATACAGCTTTAATGTTATTGTTAATGTAACGCATATAATAAATATTTATGTTTGTTGCGTTGCAAAAGATAAATAGCCTGTAAAATGAAATGGTCAGACGTCGACAGTTTGATTTACATACCTAAACGTCAATATACCACACTCTTCCAGATTCTCTGATATGATGGAATACTCCAGAAACTTTATCAGCTGTAACAAATTCAACAGCAGTTTAAAGTCTAGTGGTATAGTTCTTTTTTACATCAATAATATCAAAAACGTCACTTGAGTACTTTCAAACATTATGTTTAAAACGGTAAATTATCAGACATTACCATAACTATTTATAGTTAGTCATATTGCCAAAATTTAATTTGTCAAAAATGATCTAACAGTTTAAGCCAAAATCGCAAAAAAATACCAGCTTTGTGATATTTTATAATAATAACTTAATTTCGTTTATTCTCACTATTTGACTTGCTATTGCTGTGAACGCGAAAATTTCATCTACGAAACATTGAAAAATTATCCAATAATACATAATTTAAAGGTTTCAAATGTGCTCCCATTTTTAGCAAAAAACGCAAAAATTCTAACCCGAGTTAATAATCAGATAAACTTCGTGCGTTCCATTTGCGGATTCGTACCAGTTGCACTAAAGAGATACGGCACCGCCAAATGGAACGCGTTTGGGTTTTTACATGATGGCGGCACTCATATGAAAGATACGCTTCGAATATAAAAGCTAAGTATTTTCGGTGTTAACAATGAAATGGATATAAAATAACACCTAAATAGTTTCAGCACACATTAAAATAAACGATCCATGTAATTTTATCGGATATAAATACGCTCTGCCTTGTTTTCAACAGAGAAAACATTCCGGTGACAAATGAAGAATCTCGGGTCCACCATCTTGGATATAAGTGGTACTCTTTTGAATATGAACCACTTGTACCGGTTCGGTTCGGCTGGTACAGCGCGTTCCATTACAGATACAGCGGGTTCGTACCAGTTGTATCTGCAAATGGAACGCACGGTATATAAACATTTGTATTCCATGTAACCTACATTGGTACAGAATCCCATCTGGAGTGTCTCAAACCTTGGCGATCTTACTTCTTTCAGGTCGTCGGTATAGTTAAAGGAATAGAGTCCATATCGGGCGTGGACATACGTTCCCTCTGAAAGAATGAAACAAAATTTAGACGAGATGTTATATTGGTTGAAAGTATATTAAAAATCATGCAAGAGTTAAAATTTCCATTAAAATTCGTTCTAGAGTTATCATTGTTATAATCATTTATCGGTCATGATCAGGTTCAGGTAGACTTCTGGTAGAAAACTTCTGGTAGAAAAAACACCGCTTAACGGTCGGTAACTTAAAACATTCCTATTTGGGTTTCGACATTGTGACCCAAAGATGTTAGTGTAATACACTATTCATTACCTCTCTGTTAACACGAACCTTCAGTCTTCATCTACTGAATTAGTATACAACTAGTCATTTTCTGAGGTCAATTATTTTACGGTTTGGGCTTAAAACAGTAAAAAAATAACCAATCTAAAGTTCATTATCAGGTACTTTTGGTTCACATGTGATTTCATATTTTGGAGGATGAAATTTTCATGATAGCATGTGTAACGCAAAATCGTAAAACTATCATTTACGCGAAAGCAATTGGCTATACGGTAGTTAAGATGTGCTATGGCCATGCAGTTTGTTCTATCAATAGTGCTCAGACTTTTTGTAATACAAAGCAATTAGTACCATTCCCAACCTCTCCATCGGGTAAGCCAAACACCACAGAACATACCAACGACTCCAGGCTTCAGTGGGCTTGGAGTGATGACACTGTGTCCAGTAATGTCTACAAGGAAATCCCCCACGAACAAAAGTCGATAGCCACGTGAGTATTTGGCACGTGCCTGGGACAAAATGGACGACATGATTTCATACTCCGTCAGTTTATTCCTGAACAACAGGTCAAAGGTCAAGAGAACCACTGGCTGTCCTGTTGTATTCCTGATTTGAAAGATAAAAAGATAATAAAACGTGTGACAAGGACAAAATCGCATTTAAAAATTATTATTTTTTAACCGCAGTGTGACAAACATTGCAAACAAACTTTAGTTGATACCTACCCGAGTATTCCTGAACACTCGCAATCTGTTGTGTTGTACCACCTAAAACGGAAAAAAGTATGTGGTCACTTATATCTGTATACTGATTTTCTAAATTGTAACAAAAATACTAATTAAAATAAGACTTGTTACTACACTCCATTATGATGCTCTACGTTACGCTTCAATACGTGGGCTAGTTTTAATTAAACAACGATTTATTTGTTATATATTTTACTTTTACAAAAAAAAAAAAAAAAAAAAACATATTTAAAATTCAAAAATAAATTTCATTGCTTGTATGTAGAATGCAATTTCTTATTTTCCCCTCATTTTCTGTTATTATGTCATAATGAAAATAAATCCCGTAATGGCGATTAAAGTAACATTTAAACGCCAAGAAAGGGACATCTTTCGCAAAAATATGAAATTGTGCATTAAAACATTTTCATTTTTTTCTTTTCATTTTTTAAATGTGCAAAGAGAAAATTATATTAAGCATTGCTTTTAATTTTATTGGATTGTGAAAACATTGTTTTGCAAACTTTCTGCTAGAGAGTCATACTGTTGTAAACATTTTCCATATCACAAATGAATTAAGAAATGTTTATCAATGTTTGAATGAATTACAAATACAACAATGAAATCATTTATGCCTGTCTAGCTCATCAGCTTTTCATACATCAACTTCTTCACAGAACAGCCCTTGTAGAAGTCTGAATACAGCCCCTCTTCAAAGTAGCTATCTATCTGAAAATATACAAATAAAAAGTATTAAGATTGAAAACTAAAAATGATATGGAATAAGAATGCGTGTTCCACGTGCGCGCTCTCTGATTCGTTGTCTGACATACAAATTTAGGTCAAATACTGTCAGGCTGCTGACAACCGGTCATAGAGCGTCATCGGATTGAGGAGGGTTGTAATTGGGTGTCTTTTATAACATAATTAATTAAACATCAAGTGCCAACTCTACTAAATATTTATGTAACTTGACGGATAAAATTCTATCTGAATATCTCTCCCAATTTTTGTCTCATTTCATTTAATAATCTGATTTTCTTTGCTTTATCGTTCCCAATAATTATGATTGAGATATTGCAGCAACTAGTGTCATGTATATGTGTCCAATGCTATAGGACAATATTTGTAAATTTAAAAAAAAATCTTAAAAAAGTATTTTCTGAATTTTTTATATTAAATAATCCAATAAAATAACTATGAACGTCGTTCAGTTGGTATTCATAGCAAATATGAATGCCAACTTGACAGAGACAAATTCCATGAAGCACGCTAGCAAATTCCATGAAGCACGCTAGCAAATTCCATGAAGCACGCTAGCAAATTCCATGAAGCACGCTAGCGCTTCCATGAAGTACGCTAGCGCTTCATGTCATGTATTTATTGGATATTAATGACAACTGAAAGACGTTCAATGCTTATATTTACATTTGGTTTCAATTTTATGTTGAAATACCAAGGGCTTTTGCATGTATAATAATTTCAATTTTATGTTGAAATACCAAGGGCTTTTGCATCTATAAGGAATTAATTATTCGTTCTCGTCAAGGATGGAACAGCCATTTGAACAGCCGTTTTCCGTGATCGCTGGTACGATAATTGTGACGTCACAATGATAATGACGTCTTATTAACCGCTTGAAGTCCATAGTCTATATGAATGCAAACTGCGCTTGGTAAGTTACATAGTGGGACTGCAGTGAAAATGTAAACATATAATTATTTACATAACATTTGAATTAGCGTTCAGTTCAAGTTTTCTGGCGAAATAACGCATTTATATTTTGTATATCAAGGAAATTGATTTGTTTACAGTAAATAAGGGCCATAACAAGTAATAACACAGTACCTCATTACAAAACGGCAGAGCGATGTTAATGAAGTGTTCAGATGTTACATTGTCCATATCATCATTCCATGTCGTGTTCCAGAGAGGCATCGAGACATTGGCCACATGATATTCTACAGAATAAAGGTATTATTAGGTAAACTACCAGGTACTTTGTATGTTATTATCAAATAATATACTTATAGTTATCATAGTTGTCCTAAAAGAAATATACGACCTCACATGATCATTGAAGTTAGAAAAAATAAATGTTAAACTGATTTTTGCTTACTCCAACAACTCACCAAATTTTGGGTCCTTTGCACCTGTAAAGGAGATACCATAAAAATTCACGAGTTTGAATTGTCAACACTGTTAATGTATATTTAAATGGATTGCTGTACTCAAAATTATCAGTCTGTACTACAACATTTTCTACGTGTATTTATATTGTTCCGACCTTTTCATCTATTCGTTTCGTGTAATGCCTCAGACATGTTTATCGTACTATTAATATCAGTGAATAGTGTATACCTGAAAGCCAAATAGAAATATTGTACTGTTTTCTAGAAATATGACTTTTTAATTATTTAGAGGTGAGATAGTATTACCAAACAAAATAGCAACTTTTTTAACATTGCAATTTTCATTACCTAGACGATTTTTTCTAATTACATATGAAGACTGATTATCTCAATATTGGCTGACAAATATCATCTCACCATTCATAACGACGAAAAAGACGATGACAGCGACGCAGAAGGAGATAAAGAACGCCCCCAGTAACAAGAGCAATGTGATCCCTCTTCTTCTGTCTCTGCGCATGTCCTTGTAATCGAAGAATTTAAGGCTGTTTATCCCGTACATCGCAGCCCCAGAGTGGACACGGTAATGGCCGAAGGGATAGGATTTCTGTGTAGAAACGAAACCAGAATGAACTCTTGTTTCTCTACAATATACTCCCGAAAAACACGTCTTCAGTAACTGACATAGTGTGTAGGACAATTATACAAGTTACAATGATATTCACAGAGAGAAAAAATTGCTGTATTTGTTAACTTGAAAATTTCTCTTTTATATTGTTAAGAACAAGAATTTACCCCCACAAAATTGTAAAAAAATGTAATTAGATTGATTCGTCTTAAGAACATTGAAATTGAAAATAGCTATCAAAAATTTCGACAAAAGTATCCCGTGATAAAATATATTGCAGAAGAGGTTTCAAAATCAAAAAATAAAAATATCTTTTTGTGATGTGTTAGAATTATTAATGCAATTTATTTATTACAAGCAGTATCTTCAAAAAGAAATATTAAGTATCGGTTGAGTTGTAAAGTAATGACGTTACACTCATTGCCTGCCCCATGGCATCCGATACAACTGAATATCTCAAATCAATACTGATTTTCATGGTTCACGTCTGAGTGAGCATGTATGTTTTCTATTTGTTTCTCGTATCTACAAGCCATCTAATTTATGTACATCCCATTTGTTTTACAAATGACTATCATTTTACAAGAATCTTGTAGGTTAGTCAACATTTAGAGTAATATCCCGATAAAGGTGTGGCGATAGTAAGCAAAGTAAAGTAATATAGAGAAAAATGACAAGTATTTTCATGATTCATATGGATATTTCCACGTCTGTCGTCTTCAACTGAAAGCGATAGTCGTCAGGAAGTTAAATACATGTATAATATAGCTATATGTATGTATGAAAGAGTAGTCTCGTTAAGCTACACTATAAATATCTAAATTTCACTTCAAATCGGGAAGTCTTGATACGGCAGTATGTGATAATGGCGACGATGGCTAGCATAGAGAGGAAGGTTTCATTAAAGTTGAATAACTTTGAGAACTTTGAGTTGTCTAATTTCAGATTAAATGAATTTTTCTAGCGACTGTTATAATTATATCTGAGGGTCCCGTGTATAACGCAGCATTATTAATTTATATTCTAAGTTTGATATAATAATAAAAAGAGATATTTTGGTCGCGTTTATCAAAAGCTCAACCTGAAAATTATCCAAATATTACGAAACATAAGTAACGAATCTGGATGGGTTTGATATCTGAACGCATAACACAGATTTCTTCACGAATATACGACTTCTATATGATTTCAATTTTTGTCGATAACATGTTTTGTAAGACAGTTTCATGTGTGGATATGAAGGATAATGGTATCTAATCGATACAAAATGTAGAAATACCCGAGGCTTGCCGAGGGTTTTATATTTTATGATCTCGAGAGTAGAATATCTTATCCATATATGAAAGGGTATGTTTCTCTCATACCTCAATGCTGTTATAACAGATATCCGGCCATTTTGGCTTTTTCGGAAAGCTTAATAAGAAAACCGATAAACCCCATTGTATACGTCCTTTACAATAATACTAGTTTCTGAACTTGACGTTATACTGAAAAAACAGGTTTTAGTGATGGCGTGACATTGCAAGGCTAAACATGCAGTACAGCATCGGGCAACACGAGTGCATTGCATGAGAATAGCCAGTATTACTCCCGGAGGTGAGAGACACCTGACACGGTTTTGTTTCAATGTATGACCCATTTTCTCATTTCCACAACACTCGTATATCTTCCTAATGTGTTCTCGTTTGTCACATTTTTGCCATTGAAAAGCTATTTGCATCCACAGAGTCCACTGAATAATCAAAATTCCTCTTTTTTATCGATATAAGATCACATGTCATTTTTTTCATTTATGAAAATCATTTTACAATACGAATATTTTTTTCTAAAGATTTAAGGTTTATATTTATCTGCACTTTTGTATTTTACTTTCCACAAGTAGTTGTTACTGGGCATATTCGGTATATTCTGTTCAATATCATTGATAAACAACAATGTCCATCACATGATAATATGGTACTGATCAAATATTTCTTATTGCTCGATAAGGTTTCAATTATTGTATTAAGTTTAGCCGTGCATGTACTTTGTTTATTATGTCTAATGAATTATTAAAGAGTAAATAAACTACCTTTAGGACAAAGAATTCAATAGTAAATAAACACCAAATTTACCTTTAAGACAAAGAAATATGTTATGACTGTGTGACTGACCTTTCAATGACAAATAGGTCATGTATTAAAACACCAAATTATGTCTGGTTACAACAGACGGTAAACAAAGGTTTCTATTAAGGGGATTTAAAACGTACCCTATAGTCGGTTATTTTCGGGGATCAAAATTACTTGTTAGCGGTTTCAAAATATCGCGAGAGAATAATTCAATGAACATAATTCATCCATTTCTCATTTTTGCGCGATCAAATTTCCACTACTATAGCAATATCCCACGAAAATAACCAGCTTTACCGTAGAATGACAATTATTGAAAACAAAGAAATCAAATGAATAAATATTGCTCGTTTGCATGCCCTAGCGATAAATGAATTTGTATTGTGACTCCAGCAAAATTATATGCAATATTTAAACTCGATATTTGACTGACCAAATGTTTTAATAGCCTTGAACTATAAGCTGTTATTTTTTTTCAATTAACTTCGAATTGAAAATAATAATAATAAAAAAACCAGAAATCATCTGAAAACAAAATTACTTTAGTTGTTTTCCTGTCCTATATTTTATACAGTATTTAAACTCGATATTTAATGGACCGAACGTTTTAATTTTTTTAACTATAAGTTGTTGTTTTCCCCAATAACTACACATAATAGTTTTAGTGAATCGTCGAATTGGTTTGAGTTTCGAATCTGTTATTCAGATCTTTTACCCGTGGATATACATTCCGTTTGAAATTTTATGCATGGATATTCTATTAGCTTACGGCATTTTTTACGCACAAACACTATTTGTCTCATATAATAATAATAAGTTATGCAAATAATTATGAGAAAAGAAATTATACATAAACAACATTTACATACATTGATATTATACTCTGAGGGACAAAAACATCAGACAAACATGAGGGAGTTATGAGGAAACAAAGAAAACAAGAAAACGAACATGTATCCACAACTCCACTATGAAATTATCCTCTGAACACCTGTCATGTGATTGGAATGCGATGGAAATAAATTTCTGTCTATATTCAGTGAAATCCATTAATAATGTTAGGTTGTTCGATTTTACGGGGAGAACATTTCGCGACCTCCTCTTTGAAATAGGCCGCACTTGAAAGCAAACCTTGAATGCCTTTCTGGGAAATTATCTCAGTAATAAAGCGACTTTATCTGATATGTGATCAATATTAAATTATCATAATGGAGTATATTTGTCGAACACACTCATGTATCATAGATTCAGATACATGAAAATATCTAAAGTATTCTTTTGGTAACGGTGAGTTGTATTCCTTCACTTAAACATCGATGTCCCTTTTTTCAACTTCATCGGGTTATGAAAGAAACTTTGTTTGCAAACTGTGTGAAACCGCGTAACGGATTCTCACAAGAGTTTGCAAACAAAATTTATTTCATTACCCGATGAAGTTAAAAAATAATTCCATCATTGCTTATAATTAAAGTTTCAGACTACTAGATAACATACGATTCAATTGCTTTTCCAATAGTCAGGACTATTTTTTCTTAATAAATGCGCAACGTCGACGTGTCTATTGTGACGTCATGATTACGTAGGATTTTCGCTCCATTCTCGGAATTTTTCTTCATAGTAAACAGATCTCGTAAGTAAGCTTTACATGTCCTAGAGGATAAATGACTCTGAAAATTAGACGGGCTTGAAAAAAGACAGTTATGAAAATAAGCCTCATAGATTTTTCTTTCAAAAATTGTGACATATTATCAAGGTTTAAGTGCATCTAAAGCATGTAAAGCGGCATATCAAAATAGTATCAAAGTCTAATGTTTACAACAACAGATAACTTACGTAGTCATGCGATAGAGCCATCCTGGAGTTTAGTGTGTTTCCATACATGGATTCCATCCATCTTTCGTCTTTGGTCTTCATTGTTTTATTGTCCAAGTCAAATCCCAGATGATATTAATCTTAGTATCTGCAATCTTCCATAAAAAAGTTCACCTTCTTCGTTGAGCGAAACTTACTCAACTACAACGTTTGTCTCGTACGGAGAGTTACCTACTTCGTAGAACCAGTAGTCCACTTATTAACCTCGCAATAGCAAAATGGTTAATCGGTCTTCAAATCATATTCCGAAAATCAAAAATGTTGATTGATAAAATGGTTTCACTTATCAATCCCGTAATATGAATTGCTTAATCCTCTTCGTAGAATCAGTAGTCCACTTATTTACTTCGTAATAGCAAAATGCTTAATCGGTCTTCAAATCATACCGAAAAGCAAAAGTGTTGATGGACAAAATGGTTAATCCTTTACATTCTAAGTGACTTTTTTAAATGACCATGATGTCATAAATATCTCTTGGAAACTGAAAAGTCTAGAGATAAGTATTTCCTCGCATAATTACATTAGGTATTACGAAATCCACTTTTGACTCTTCTCTCACGCCTCTTTGCTATCTCGTGTACGATTGTGACGACAAACTTACAAAGAGTCTCGCCTTTTTGCCCTGGGAAGCAGTCTCCCATCTGAACCGGAATATTCAGGCCACCACGCGGAATATTTACAAAATATTTCGACTCCCCTGTCACGTTGTCGTGTCGTCTTACCGCGAGGGATGCGTGGCGTGTTGGTGCTTTAATGTTAGATGTATCAATATTATGTAAATATCTCGTTGTTTTAATGGTGTTTGAAGGAAGGTGTTCGGGCCTGGGGCTGGGAGTCTATAAACTGTTATCTCCGTATGGACCACTCATCTACATAACTTTATAACTGATGTGTGTCATCCCTAGTATCCGGCTTTGTTAACATGGGGACGGTAGACAATAACAGGTCCACGAGAAGTTAACTGATCATAACTAGTTAAATCGATCAGTCAGTCAGAAGGTTTACACCACTATCAGGTTATGCCAGTGTCATTGATATTTCTATCAGTCTTACTAAGTATTGGTAACAGTATTCCATCTTCGTTGCAAGTAAATATTGTCTGATTGAATGCAAAAGCTGTGTTGAAATAAAATCCCTTAGTTAAGAATAAAATGGTGTTTCTAATTAAATTATAATACCTGTTTCAGCTTCGTTACAATCCGTGGATTGCAGCTGTATAAACATAATCAGATTTTGTATTCACTTTTCACATAGCGTTTAGGCTCCTAATTAGGAAATACCTCAAGATTACGAATCAACAGTGATTGGCCAAATCATTGTCTAAGAATAGTTTCCAGCCAATGTCTTGTAGCTTCCGCTACAAAGGAAGCCACAACTTGTTGGTGTCTACTTCAGGTTTTCCCATCACTGCCCATCACCCACAATGATGCAAATATTATACAAGTTGAATGTGTATTACATCCAATATCTCTCGGGAAGATGCAAACACTCTATCCTGATGAAAGTTTGACATTCGATTGGCTTCAGAGTAGTTGTGCCTTTTTTCTAATAAGTAAGATAGCTCTCTAAAGTAATTTGTCATTGCACATCTTCTTAGTATACCTTTCCTCCGTTAGGGCGATGTTACATGACCTAAAAACATGCATATGGGCTTTTGGACTGTTTGCTCAGTGGAAAGTCCTGGCCCGTTGTTGCACTCCATTTTAGAGGTTTGTAGATGAAGGAAGAAGGTTGCAAAAATACCTCAATATGAAACGGAAATGATCTCTGACTATATTAGTCTTGACAATGATAGTCTTCTGTCTGGGTCCCCTATCCTTAATGTCAATGCCCTCTATGTCCCATGTTTGACATTACTGATGTTTTTCTCTATGTTTCTGATGTCAGTATGTACCATTTCCATCCTACCGACTTTGTCCGCATTTTATTTCCGCCGCACATTATCTTTACCTAATCGTTTGCGCCCTGTGAATATTGCACAGTCTAATACGCTGCTGGAAAACCATTTAAGTCAAGAGACTGAAAATTCCAAACTCGATATTTGCCTCTATTATTAGCTAGTTGTTGGTGTGTTCCACCATGGAACGTCATCATTCTTCACAGATGATTTAGCACATTTTGTTAGCTGGCATGGACGTTTTCACTCCTCTTGCAAGTATATCGAATATCTACTTTCAATGAAGATAGAGCTAGGAATTCAATGATTTTCTTGGAATCCTGTTATGGAACAAAGCGTTCCTCTGCTACCTGATAGATACTTTTGTTGGTTTTTCTCTCCATGCGACCTTTCGTAGTCTTCCATAGTCTTTCATATTGTTCAAACCATTTCAATATAAATATAACCTTTCAGAGTTAACTCATCAATATCTGTGAGTTGATAGTTTCTCAGACTAGGGGATTCTGCGACACTATCCTAATGATGAGTTCCTTTCAGCATCTTTGAACTGGCTCCAAGATAGTATAACAGTTTTAAGTAGACTTTGCCAATCGCAAATGATGCTACAAAAAGTTACGTCATCTTTTTCAATTCAGTTCAAAATATTTTATTAATCAGCAAAAGGATTAGATAACGGGCAGACACAAATCATCTTTGATTGGCTAAGCAAAAACTTAAGTCTAAGACTGTTTCAAGATCCCGAGGCCTGGACCAAGTTGTTAAAAAAGATATTTCTAAAGACAATCACAGTTAATCGACATTTTCCAAACCAAGATAAAATCATTAAATAAAATAACTTCTTTCATAACAAACTTGATGTATATCATCATGCTTGTCCTTCTCGCTCATTTTGAAGAAGATATAATTTCAAGTTTTAAAACAACTGGTACATGACCTCTTGTTGCCTCTAACTTCTTTGATCTCTTTTCTTCAAGAGGAATTGACACAGTGATTTAAGGTATTTTCCTTTTCTATTTGCTTTCCATTTTTTCTTCCTTATGTTTCTGTAATTCTAATGGGATTCATTCGCTTCCTGAGGTCGTGTTGTAACAGCAGTAGTTCTAATCTCTCTATGCTAACCAATGTCCAAACGCTACAACTAAAATTTCTACATGCTGAGTTCCATAAACTGTATCCAATGATGGCGACAAAAAACAGAACAGCAAATAGAGAAATCTTCATTTATATCTTCGTTTCAAAAGTTAAACATTTAAAATCATTTCCATAACATAAAAGGGTTTCATGCATTTGTTTAGAATCAAATACAGACTCAATTCCTGGCAAAAAATGACAATTTAGCTCTAATTATTCACTTCAGTCATTGTCAGTTGGGACCTAGGAAATGTAATAAATAAAAAAAACCTTTATACACAACAAGGCAGAAACTAGATATGAAAATAAGTTCAGTGCATTATTTCATTATCATCAAAATTGTATTTCACTCATCGAAAAATATACCAAATTCTCTACATATAGGTTGTCAACAAAATAAGGCAAGGCTGGAGTTGCCTAGGTTATCTAGAAGAAGGTAGCCACGAGTTACATATGTTTTCTGGAAACAGAGGGGAAGTCGAGAGTTACCTAGACATCTAGAAAGAGAGGGCAGCAATGAGTTGCCTACAGTATGCTATCTACCAACAGGGGGCAAGCCTGGAGTTGTCTACAAATAGCGGGCAAGCCTGGAGTTGTCTACAAATAGCGGGCGAGGCTGGAGTTGTCTACAAATAGCGGGCGAGGCTGGAGTTGCTCAGTAGTTATGTTACCTTACATCCTACCACTCACTCCACCTAATGACAGACATGACAAAATTGTTTATCTCATGTTCTACCACTCAGTTAGGACCTCAGGGTCATCAGTTTGAGGTTTATGATGGATGGTTGCCAAGTTATGGCAATATTTTCATTCATTCCTCCACCTTAAGATAAGATCACGAAAATTTCAAAATGATAAAATATAATGATTTTGTGTTTACTTAAAAATATGAAAATTTTGACCTGTGTAACAACCAGCTTGCTATACACTATAGCATTATCATAAACTATTCTTACAAATTTTAACACCCTAAAGTATAACCTATAAATTATCTCCCCTTCCATTACAGCAGTGAACAATATTCCGATAATGCAATTTAGCACCAACAGATCGGATTTTCTGTATACTGTATATTGATCGTACTGTAAGTTTTCAGTAAGTATTTTTTTCAACAAATAATATTGACTTTAATCTTCAAAACAATTTTTTTTTAAACTTCAAAGAATTTTTTTAGACAACTCTTATAATTTGCTATTGTAAGTTTTTGACATTCAATGGTTTCACAATAGAATTCCGTCATCCATGTATTAGTTTGGTGTTTCTGTTGAAGAGAATCCTTCATCCTGATGTTAGTATTTGCTGATTAAAATATTTTATGTTACAAGTTCAGTTATACTTCAATATATTTTTTCAGTCATTGATGATCACAGTTGAAGAACTATCCCTGATCACAGAATCACAGTACCTAGAAGTCTTATTCCCTAAATTTTCTCCATTTGTTGATGACCAGGTATCGCTTGTTCCAGATCAATTCTCGACCGTACTTGGCGTACCAGCTGAAATAGTTTAGGTGAGAAATTACATACCAGATTAAACATTTTAATCCCTATTCAAGCAATTTAAAACCTGAAATCATTGTGTAAGCTCATTCTTCTGAATGCAAAATGGCAAAAATATATAAAATTAAATCATGAAAAAATCACTTCGGTTTTTAACAAATGTAACATCTTGTATCCTTTGTAATGCCTTAAATCTCCACTTTCTATGATAGATATTAATCTGTTTATTTCCTTACCAATAATTTGTAATACACTACTTATATATTAAGTTAATTATCCTTGCTTCCAACAAGTTAAATTAACTGAATATACACCAAGTTAATAAAATCAGGGAATACAGAAAATGTATAAAATATCTGATTTTCTCTAACAAGCAAAGGCATTGATATTATATATATAGTGTAACTTCCCAAAACAGTACCTTCTCAAAACCAATCACCTCTTGAAACCGAACACTGATGTGATGTTCGGAATGATGACTTCTTTATTAGTTGTAAATAAAACTTCCCCAAACCGATTTCTCCAAATTCTGAGAACCGGACTGATTTTGAGATCGGAATAGGGTAGTCAAACATAACTAAAATACACTTCTGAAAACCGATACCTTGAGGTCTGATCTATTGATCAATAAATCTGGATCGTAATGATCAATATTCGGTTCACTTCTCCAAACTGAAACCCCTCTAAACTGGCAAAAATTCTATGCACCTACCATGTTCTGTTTGGGGAAGTTCCATTCCACTGTACTTAGTTGATGTCATATAAGTTTTCATTTTCTTACAATCAAACTAATACAATATACTTACTATCCGAACAACAAGCCTCCTAAGTGCCCGGCGTGGTCCAGTGCCCTCCAGCCCAGGATAATTCCTAGTATATCCATGGTGAGTATAAACTTCACACCCTGACAATAGATTATAAAATATTTCAAGGTTACTAGTGGTCACCAAATAGAATAAAAGATATTGATAAAATTGAAACTGTACAGAGAAGAGCCACGAAAAGTCTACCAGGCATGAAAGAACTACCATATCAAGAAAGACGACAAAAGCTGAAACTACCTACTTTCACATACAGAAGGATTAGAGGAGACACAATTGAACTTTTTTAAAATAACAAACAATATTTATGACAAGAAGTCTTGTAAATTCTTAAAACTTTGGAAAGATGTAGGATACAGACAGGGTAGTCGAGGTCACACCAAAATGATCTTCCCACAACAGTTTAAGACCAACAAAAGAGAAAACAGCTTTTCGATCCGAATAATTAAATGGTGGAATAGTCTAACAGAAGAAATTGTATCAGCTCCAAACATAAACACTTTTAAAAACAGACTTGATCAATTCTGTAGTAAACATGATATTATTTATAACTATAGGGCAACCATGTCATAACCGGAAAATGAACTGTAATGTAATTAACTTTTATCATTAATTTGAGTCCAGTGTAGAGGAACATAATGTGTTCCTGTATTGGAAAACTACTATATTATATCATATTATAATATATTATATTATATTATATTATATTACATGTATTCATAAATTCCTCAATAATCTGTTAGTGTATCTGTTTATACAATACCATAAACTCTAGATAAACCACGATTATTTATTGGTTGATTTGATTGAAAGGCTTAGGTACTAACCACCAGTTGGTATACATTCCATCTGTTTGGGTCTTACTAAATGTTTCTGAAATTCAGAATTCTGTATATAGCTTAATGTTTCGTCAATTTAGGCCGATTCTTTAAGTAAATAAACATTATTGATCACTCACAGAATCTAGAGAGAAGCTATGTGGGTAAATGCTGCTCAGGAATGGAATACAAAGTCTTCCGTCAGGCATATGGTGCCAATACATTCCTAGAACACCCATCAAGGCTCCGGACTGAAAGTAAATCAAGTATTTTAATACTTCTAACACAATAATTAATTCTTGAGTAGTATTTGAAGTTGATTCATCGCGCACAGAGCATAAACCATACCCATTATTTGAACAATAGTTGGTGTTTCATTTTATATATATCTGTCTAATTTACACAAAAATAACATAAAATAATTCATTTTGCTTTTGGTGCATGCACAATCAGTACTTCATTCCATATAGAACATAGTGCCACAGAATTTTTTCTGATGCAATTAATTATTTTTGACATTTTCATCTTGAAGTAAAATTAGAAGCTCAAACATTTGACAGCGGTGGAGCATCTTTAATGTTTGAATCCTGCAGTCGCCGTAAAGATATATTCCACTACATTCACTTCAAAGCAGACCTTTACAAAACAATACAGTCCAGAAGAGGGGCTTTGGAGTTCAGATTCATTATTTATATCAAAGATATTGATTCCCTTTTTCCTAGGGATATTTCTTGCCAAATTTGTTGCAAATCATGCTGAACTATTCTTTGACATGTAGTAATTTAAAGAATTGTTTCAGATTTCTATATATAGTACACAAAATGTGACTAACAGATGGACGACGGATGATGCATCATGTCATAAGCTCATTGCCCCTTCAGGCCAAGTAAAATAAATAATAATTTGATATTTATAATATAAATATATACTTACAGCACCAACAGAACTGATAGGTAGAGCCCGGGCGATCATGTGTACCTGACTCAACAGGGCTGACATTACTCCTACAATGTAACAATATGTCTGTTACTACAGCAAGCTATGTACAGTATTCAAGGTTCCAAATGAACTTTTAGTCATTTAGGAAGATCTTGTTCTATTCATTGGAGAAAAATTTGTTATTAAATATATCTGATTTTAAAACAAAACACATTGGGCTCAATGGGACTTAAAAACAGATCTTCACAGTACACTTAGTAAATGTAGTGTATAGTGAAGATTTTTTTTTAATCAAATTGTGTTGATCTACAGTTCTCCATGTGAATATAAATTTATCTAGTGATGAACAAATATTTATATACAGCCATATCAAAAACGTTTTGCAAACTGATCGTCGCCGAGGTGTGCAGGAGATCAAAGGGATCCAAACTATTTACCGTTACAAGTTTTGCTAAATAATAGCGGTATCGCTGTAACAAAGATAAAGTTGTCCTCTTTCAATAGTTTTATAACAAATACAAACAACAAGGCATTAAGAGGTTGTGATGTACAGCCTTGTGCCAAAAGTCTTCGTATTTTTTATTTTTCCCTATATATTCTATGTATCTTTTACATTTTTTCTTAGATTTTTCCTGATCTCATCTAGGCGTGGATTTTAATCAAATTTGGCATTATTGTAGAAAACTATCTACCCTTTCAGCTCATAATATTTACATAATTTTCCTTTATGCACTTTTGAGAAAACCATATTTCATAACCACGCAAAACTTTATCGTTGCCATTTTGGTAAG
Organism: Argopecten irradians irradians; assembly: GCA_004382745.1. Classification (NCBI taxonomy): domain Eukaryota; kingdom Metazoa; phylum Mollusca; class Bivalvia; order Pectinida; family Pectinidae; genus Argopecten; species Argopecten irradians. The sequence continues at coordinate 259,697 of SAYR01012726.1, forward strand.
AATAAAGAAGAAAATGACGTCAAAAGTTTAAGTGGTGCACACAAAAAAAACATATTTTGAAAACAAAATATCGGAAAATAATACAAATATTTTGAGCTGAAAGTGGGGATAATTTTCTACAAGTATGCCAAAATTGGTTAAAATCTGCCAATAGATGAGATCAGGAAAAATCAAAGAAAAAATGTAAAATTACATAGAATATATAGGGAAAAATAAAAATTACGAAGACTTTTGGCACGTTACTGTATGTTGTAACATACTTTTAAACATATAAAAATATTGTAATTGAAATAATGTTACAGCACTAATTTCGGCTGATGCAAATACAGTAAAACCCCTGTAACTCAAACAGCAGGGGACCACATCAATAGTTCGAGGAATACATGGTATTCGACTCATCCGAGATTTGTCACAATCGATCATCGATAGTCAAAATGTCTTGTCTCAAACTATGAAAAACAATGCATGTCAATGACATTTTAATTATCGTGATTTTCAGCATTTTGAATTTTTATGAAAGTGGTTTCTATAGCAATATCAAATTGAAAACATATATGTTACAAAAAAATTAGCTTTTGAAAATTTCTTACGGGTCGAACAACTATTTGATGAATACATGGTTTAATAGTAAGTATTTGATGAAAAGGGATATGTTTCTGTTTGAGGAATAATGAGGTATTTGATTAAAAGGTGTCCGGGCTATCCTTAGTTTTGTTATATGAAATATATAGGGACAAGGTTAGGACCATACATTCAGTTCAACAAATTGGGGGTATTCGAGGAATGCGGGTTCGAGTTAGAGGGGTTACACTATACAATAATTGATGGTTCGCCAACTGTCAATCAAACAGTCAGAGTACCTCATGCGACTTTGCAGCATTGTATATAAACTCCGAAATGTGGTTCCACATTGAATTGGCACACATCTGTGTGCAAGCAGGAGTAACTACATATTGCCTGGCAACCGGTCAGTTAGATCAAGGGAGAGCACTCACCAGCACTAAGGTAAACTGCCATAAACTGCTCACGGCCAAGTTTTGTGGCAATGTCCTTGAAGCTCCAGAAAACATACATGTTCATGAAGATGTGAAGGAAGTTAAAATGGCTGAAGGAAGACAGCAGCATGGAGATACGAGGGTTTACTGTGAAAAAATAATCAGATTAAAATTAACATCCCATAGGGGTCATGTTCTGATTAACTTTCAAATTGACCAATAAAATTACAACTTCCAAATTTCTTGATGGGCCAAAACAGTTTGCCAGAGCTGTCAGAATAATTTTCGTGTATGTAGCCATTTCGTCCAAAAAGCACAACAAATAGAAAACATAATAAATATATCTATTTATAGCGGAAGGTGGCAAGACACTTAGATCATTTTGTCATTGAAGCTTTTTTTTCTGTTACTTTTATTCCAGTGATTTGTATTTTGACCTGAAAGTTCCTTGAAGTCTTCAGCTACCTTTAAGTAGACCATTAATATCTTGTGGTAATGAAATAGTGTCTGAGTATGTGAATGAAATATAACAAGTTTTACCAGTAGATAGGCAGAAGTATCGCTTCATTGTTGGTAAGAGGGCCGGGACCCTCCACATCACGTAGACAGCTACATTAGCTGCGATAATTCCTAGCACTGCCTTAGCACCAGACGGTACCTGACTCCATATATGTTCCATCTAAAGCAAAACAGCAAAATAAATCTGTTGATATTATGATTTATTCGTTATCAGTATCATATTTAAACACATTACTTCAAAAGCAAACATCTTTATGGTTATAAAAATAAATGCCTCCCTAGCAATGATTTTCTCATTCATAGGATTATTCCAGATCTTGAAACTGTTGTAAACATGTTTTTTCCCAAAGAAAAAATTGTCTTGTATGAACTTTCCCCATGTCCAAATAACGATTACATTACTTACGTCACTTCTAAACCCAATCTTCTGTGATCTGTCAGCGCTGTAGATACGAAGGTGACGTTCAAATCTCTGTGCCTGACTCTTGGTATCTTCATAGCACCATATCATACACCCAGTAAAACTACATACGCACATCTGTAGAAGAAAATATCTTTAACATTTATTTTAATCATCCCAAGCCCATCATCACAGACCCACGGTTTATTACACTACGCTGCTACTGCTCTTACCACAAGTGCAGCATAGCATTATATAATCAATCATGGGTCTCTGACGATGCTCCAAGTCAAGATTTGAATTTCTTTGATTTAAGGAATATTTCAGATTAATCAATTAGTCTCTACCAACAATTCATAAACAATGCTACAAAATCCATCAATTCTATTATTATTCTATCATGGCCCTTTCCAGAGGGAACTATTCCCGAGGGAAAGGGCCATGAAAGATTTAGTACGTCACATGACATTCATTATGACGTCATATATTTGTTCATGTGCTCATTCCCGGGGGACTATACTTTAGTATAGTTCCCGTAGTCAGGTATAGTCTCCCGTAGTCAAGAAGGACAAAGAACTGTCGCAAAATAGACTATGGCTGTTATCCAATCGCATTCCTGGTAATTATCATGTGATGTACTAAGCATATTTTATATTTATCTTGACCATGGGTAAGACGAGCTGGTAAGCTCAACATGTAATCAAGTTTGAATAAAGTCTGTTATCATTAATATCATCAATCTGTTTTGTGGATGAAGATTGTTTTAGCTCTTATCCTGACAGAAGCTCAGTATCCAATGGTAAGAGAAACATATATTTGCCTCGGTAAAAAGTAAAGTCTAATTAATTAAATTTTCAAACTTTTCTCTTACAAGTTTTGTAATTAAACGACAGGTTAAACATGATATGTTGAAAAGAAATACAGATAACATTTCCTGAGGAGATATCATACAAGTTTATAGAGTCTTTAAAGATAAAGTATTTCAATTGTTAGAAATCAATTTCAATAAAATTTCATCAATTTATTCAGAAGTGGCTAGTATATCTACACAGATTTTAACTATATCCCAGTAGAATAATATTACATGTAGTTATATAATGTTTTGCAGGGGTGATACAGAAATATGGGTCTATGAAAAGTGTTGTAAATGTATTGGAAGAGGCAAATTTCAGCATGATGTGTTAGCATGATTCATTATATTTGTCGCTGTCCAGTTTGCATTCATTATTGCCAAATGAACGCAGCGGTATATACCGTATCCATACCCTAAATCGGCCCTATCATTGATATGAATAATGACAACAACAGCTTCTTTTCATACTTACACCTGCAGTAAAGGCAAATGACTTCAGTAAAACACTCCCTCCTCCAGCTTCTTCCACTTGTTCAGACTTATTCTGTTTAGAACCTCTTCTAATCTTCTTACCCTTATCACCTTGTTGAAAAGTTCGTATGGAAGGTTTGTGTGTATTGTATTGCAGTATCTGCCTGCCGACTAGACTCGACTGTCCCCGGTATATATGTGATGGGTTATGTGTACACCTACTTGTAAAAGTTCTAAAACATCCTAATCTAGAAGGAATGAAATGTTTATGTGGTAAAAACTGGCCATTTTGCACTAGTTTGGACGGAAACTTTCTTATTAAACTGGAATAAGTAGAACAAGTATGATGGTGCATACAGGCAATCCCTCTTCCTGTGTTGAGTGGTGTGACTCTGAATTCAAATAGAAATGTCACATTCATTTCAATAGTATTCAAGATATTACAGTGTAACTAGTCTAAGAAGGCACTACAATCAGTATATATTTGGTCTTCCTCTATACTCCAAGGGTTACTATCACTGATGTTATATCCATCCCTAGACTATCTCATAGTAAAACTCAAGGCAACAGAAGACACATGTAATATGAGGCTTCAATGTACATCAAAGGAATTGTACATCGAAGGAATTGTATAACAGTACACTAGCAGACTGATTGACTGTGTTGCTTTGAAGTTGCGCGTCACTCTTTCTGTAATCTTCAAAGCAAGTCTCTGCAAGCCTGTGATAGGTCAGTTTTTTTCCTCCTGAACTGCCTTTAGTTTTACTATGAGTATGAGATAGTCTGGGGGTGGATGTAACGTTAGAGATAGTAACCCCTCTGGATTAAGGCCTACATGTTTTAATAAATTATTACGAATTAAGAAGGAAAATGCTATAAAATAATCCGGATTAGACAAATAATGGTAATGATACAGTCGTGTGCCAAAAGTCTTCGTAATTTTAGTGATGCAATCCCGGTCATTTTTGCATGTTAGATAGTTATAAGTAAGGATCATGACTAGCTGACGATGACATATCTACGGATTTATCATCACACGCATTCGATTGCCACGTTTATGGTAGGTATAGCATTTAAATGAAACTGTCGAACAAGGCGTTACTGTACAACATACTTCGCTCTCGTTACAGAGGACAACCGGAGCACAGCTGTGTTAGAGATAGGCTACATGCAAGAACAGGTATTTTCATTATTCTCAACATATGGTAATTTTGTTACAGGTGCATAAAAATAACCTCTAATTCGTAAATAGTAAAATAGAACTGAGATGTATCATAGAAAACGACTCAAAACAACTTACCGACATAAACCTACTCGGAGACAAGAAGTCAACCGTACGGGAGCCGCCATGTTTATTACGAAACTAAAAGTAGTTGACTTGATCCGGATCCGGATCTGGGTATCGTTTCACAAAGCTTCGTAACTTACGAACGTTCGTAAATATTTACGAAAAAGTTACGCAAAACTTACGAAATTCGTAAGTGCATTTCACAAAGGTGTTCTTAACTTTTTTGCGTAACTTACGAAAAGACGTAGGAATCCTCTTTTAGTGGATTTGGAGAATTTCAATGAAACTTGTCTATAATCTGTATTTGCCCCTTCACGTATTCAAGGAAGAGGCGCCGGATCAGGCGCGTACATACTTCGCTGATGGCGGCCTCGTTGAAAGTGTACACACTTGTAGAGAGGCATTGATGGTATTATTGATCTTGGTGGAGATAGGGGTTTTTCCCCCTCCTACACCGACTTTTGAGTTCCGGCTACGCACGCACAGATATTATAGAGTTATTTACAAAAATTTAAAAGTATCACTATTAACAAAAAAAAAAAAAAATAAAATATCTATAAATTCCAGTCATAGGGACTGGGAATATGTATCATTTTAAAATATTGGTGTCAAATGAATTGAGGGTACCCTATGTGTATACATACTAGTTAATAGATTTAGTTTCATAAAATTATGATCTATCTATAGGGTAGATTGATACAATGATATATAATGGGGAACACTGATACAAGTGGCGGGGCAATCCCCAAACA